>JAXIVJ010015627.1:10000-31054 GCA_036785665.1 Chirona hameri
GAGTTAATCGCCAGACCACAAACGGCAAGTTTTTTATAACAAATATTATCATGCAAAACGCCTTTATAGTTTTTGCAAGTAAAATTTGATAGTAACTGGCGACGCGGCTGACAAATTCTTAATACCAGTAATTAAACATAACATTTACCAGCCGAAATTATCTGTATATGACCTTGCAAAATTACTATTCAAGTTTTAGCGCATTTATATATCTTTTATATGAATTTTCGGCCACGGGCCATGATCACATATACAAAAACAAAGAGGAATGCAAGGCCGTGTAAAGGCGGCCGCACACTGCGTCATTCGGCGCGCGATATCGCGGAACAAAGCTGTTCCGGACGAGCTTTTTCTGTGCTGAACAGCACAGTACCGCGGAATGTCGCAGTGTATCGCGCACCGAATGGCACAGTGTGCGGCCGCCTTTAAAGGATGAATGAGTATCTATGGCCTTGGATGAATGAATACGAGACACCAAAACATTGCCAACCAAACCATATCTTGTAAACATCATCAGTTTCTCTACACTTTTCACGTGATCAGCATACATGGTGCCTATACTTTAGGAACGCACATACTCATCAAAATAAATAAATATAAGTCAGTACTGTTTTTTAGCGAACACTCCTCTAAAACCAGTCACATTATGTGCCAAGATGAAACATTTCTGTTCAGCAAAGGTTTATGTTTTCGAATGTGGAGGGATCCACAGATATAATATCTAAGTATAATAATACAATCATACAATAAGAATAATAACATAATAAATATGAATAATTTAATATAATAATACAATCTAAGAAGCTAACAAGCTTTTCACTTCATGTACCAGCTCGATCGACCCGCACCCACAAACGGTTACGCGAGATCTGCCCCCGCGTTAGCACCGTGAAGGGCAGTCTACTCTGCAGGGTAGATCTGCCCCCGGCTAGTCAATTCTTTTTTAAACAGCGTCCCAGAGGTGGATTTTCTTGTAGATCATTTTAACATTTTTAGAAAACATGTCATCACTTATATAGCCTTTCTTTAACGCAACTCGTCTTACAGTCGCTGTTTTTATCTTTCATCATTTATCAGTTCACTTTGTATTGTTTACACTATTTACATCTTACTAATGTTTCGATGTACTTTATAGAGTGATCGTGTTATCGGTTTTACTAGCCGTTTTCACGAAGGATTTTGCGTTTCGGGCGTTTGGGGCGTTTGGGGCGTTTGGGGCGTTTGGGGCGATTGGGGCGATTGGGGCGATTGGGGCGATTGGGGCCATTGGGGCGTTTTGGGTAAATGGGTCTATAGCTCGTAAGAACACGGCTTTTCCCGATGATTTTTGATATCAATCGCAACTTTATGAATTAATGCATTTTTTGGAAATTCCATTTGAATGAATAACATAACACCATAGTTTACTTAAAATTAAACATTTCATCTTAAACTAGCTCTGGTGATGCCAGATGGCTGTGGTGGTTTGGGGCGTTTGGTGAGACTCCATCTTGCTCGAATCCCGGAAGTGCGGGGTTCGGGAAATGGTCATATTTTACAACATGGTTTTCAGCAATAATAGCTTATTTCAATGCAAACTAGATGAATTAGTCCATTCATATGTTCAGTCATATTCACTTTTGATAGCAAGGATCAATGATAATTAGCGATTTCGTTTTGATCATTTGTTGTAAGATGACGAGAATGCTGGCTCCGGCTCTGTGCTGGCTCCGCGCAGGCGCCGCCGCCCGGTAACCATGGCGACCACGTGGCTCCGGCGCCAGCCTGCCCGTCACCATGGCGACGGGCCAGCCGGTCGCCTGACGTCACGTTGCGCATGTAAAGAGCCGTGGTCTGCGCCCAGCCATGCCGTCCGTTCGATCTAGAGCAGCCATTTTTTAGTTTTCAGTACCAGTGGCTGCAGAAAGCCCGCATGTTTCATGGGTTTATAAGTGCTTTTCTGAGGTTCTTTCAGCTTTTTATGAGATTCATCAATTAATCAATTGATCAAATCAAGAACTTTTGGTGTGATTCGTTGCTTAAATAAATGAGTAAGGATTGTTCCGGTTTTCAGAAACCAACGAAGTTACCGCTCTAAATTAGACGATCTCAGCGGGACGGAGCGACGATGAATTAAGGCCTGTCTATGCTTTTTACATTTGATTGCATTTGTCATCATAATATTATATTTCTTTGTCATTCATATCTTCAATTTTGCCCTAGCTAAGTGTCAATTGCGTATTTTATTTAATCAAAGCTGATTATCTAGTATACTTGTTAGCCTCTTTTGGGGCGTTTTCAGTATATGTTGTAGAAGGAACTAACGCAACCCAAAATTGCCAGATTTGCTCAAGAATTTTAATATTAGAAGCAAACTAACGGGAAATATTTAATTGTAAGAGCATATACTTATACATTAATTCATAAAATTGCGATTGATACCAAAAATCACCGGGAAAAGCCGTGTTCTTATGAGCTATAGACCCATTTACCCCAAACTCCCCAATCACCCCAAACGCCCCAAACGCCCCAATCGCCCGAAACGCAAAATCCTTCGTGAAAACGGCTACTGTGTGACTTCACCTGGCAGTGGGGGCGACCCTGTTGGTGATCTGTTGAATAAATCCAAAATACAAATACACATTTGTATATGCGGATGGTCGCTAGTTTTTTTTGTGTGTGCAAAATCTCAACGGATAAACGGATTTCTCCGCGTAGACATTGGTGCTCCTGGTGAGCCGCTATGAAATTATCTCGAATAGGTGGCTCAGGGATTTTGTTTTTGGCAGTGAGGATGTATTCATTAAAACGCAGTCTGATGGGTCTTTTTGTTTCCCCTATGTAGATCACATCTTCCCCCTTGGCCCCACAGACGACACATGACATCTTGTTAACTACTCCAGAAGTTAAACATTGGCCAGACTGTACCTTTAACCCGCGCGGCGCTGGGGGGTAAATTTTACCCCCCTCTCGGATTTTCTCCATAACATAAAAACTATGACAGATATCGAAGTAAAACTTGCGGTACCTTATGGTGCATCAATTCTACATCTTGTGTAATTTTTTTGTTGAAATACGTGAGAATTTTGAAGAGATAATGACGTTTTAGTGACGTCATGTCATGTCATTTTTGGTGAAAAAACGTTAAATGTTTGACAAATCGTAGAAAATAGCGTGTTCATGCAAATCGCAAATAAAAGGCGTCAAAAGAAAGGAAATAACATTGTCTTTAAAATGGCTATCTCGGATGTTCAAAATTTTGGGGTTTTGACCCCAAAAATGCAAAATAAATGATTTTTGGGGAAGAATTTCCACAAAAGTTTTTTGTCTGAAGATTTTCAAAAAAAGGAAGATATATTAGAGAACCGAGTATGAACGATGTGCAAACAAAATTTAAAAGCAATTTCTATATTTTTGACTGACTTATGGCTCTCTAAGAATAAGTAACTCATGACGTCATTTTTTTTTTAAATTTAGTTTTTTTGGCTTTTACTGACCAGATACAGACAAATAAATGCTACCACTGTATTTCGAAGATAAAACTAGTCTAGAAACATGCAATGTTTATTTATATTAATCAATTTCAAATTTTGCCCTTATTGTGACCTGACCTTGACCTGAGGGCGATTATATGGTGTCAGGCTGTAAAAATGTCTGCTTCTATCGAATTATACGTGTAAAATAACCCATACAACATGTGTCGCATGGCTTTCGTAGACCTGTGACCTTTTGTGACATGACCTTGACCTTTGCTTAAAATTTCACTTTTACTTATGCGGGAGATGCATTATACATTTGGGAGCACTTTGTGAGATAATAATTGCAATACAAGGCTTTGGATAGAAAGTATAGCCCAAAATCCCAAATACTTAAATTTTGACACTTGACCTGACCGTGACCTGACCTGTGACCTTATGTTAATAATTTAGGACATGCGTTAGATTCTACTCACTGAGAGCTTTCGATCGCCGCCTTGCGCGTCTCGCTGCGATTATTGGTTCGGAAGATACGAGGGGGGGGGGGGGGGTAAAATTTACCCCCAGCACCGGACGTTCGGATGGAGACCCCAGCGCCGCGCGGGTTAAGGCCAGACTCGCACGCATTATAAACACGAGCACCAGACGGACACTGCGGTTGTGAACAGGCCGAACGAGTAATAGAGCTTTTCAGGGTGTTTTTGTTGCGCCACGCAACCCGCAAGTTAAAGTGAGATTTTTAACAATGAAATTAACTTTAGCACACACACCCTCGTCAATGTACGGCAAGGTCAGGTACCCGTCATGCGACTTGTGCTCTTGTTTCTTCTTACGCTGTTCTCGTTCATGCCGTTCATCGTTGCGAGATTGTCCTTTCTGTGACTGGGCTACTTCTCGGTGCAGACGGCGCACGAGCTGCTTTCTATAGCCATTTGCTTCAAATAACTCCTGAATCTTCTGGCAAGAACGGAAACTAGCAGCTGCATCCGAAGATAATATCATGGCGAAACTCTGAACAGATTACAGCTTCTTTGTAGTCATCGTTTGTGAGGTCGTTTGATGAAGAATTATCCCAGAGTGGTTAGGCTTGATGCACCTACAGTTAATTCGAATACTTAAAATGTGAATCTACCGTTACGAGTGTCCAAGAATGCCACTTTTCCCGACGTGTTAGTATCTTCAAGGGTGAACTTGATGGTGGGATGGATGGAGTTGAGATACTGAATGAACTCCAAAAATTGTCGTGACCATGCGTCCAAACCCCTACAGAGTCGTCGATGTACCTTGCGTAGAAGGCTAGTTTCAGAGTAGCATTTCTGATGGCGGATTGTTCTAATTGGTGCATGCATATTATCGCCACACGAAGTTTTTTTTTCTGTGGGTCCACCGCAAGTTGAGACGATGGGTCTAAGGGTGACCCCTGCTTTGTGATCTTAAGCTGACCATAGAAAACTGGCGTCCTGGCGTTGGTCGAATTTAGGTCTCTCATGAGAGACTCCGGGAGCTTGTTTTTGCATGTTTGTTTAAATATTTTTTCTTCTTCAATTTTTGCTGTAGGATTGTTAGGAAGTCTTTCATAATTGGTTTCATCATCCAGGATATCATCCAGGATAACTTTGTTCACGTACGACGTTTTGTCTAAAATCCTTAATTTATCACTTGGCTTCCCTATCACGTTTTCGTTCGTCTTCAGCCCTTCAGCCCTTTTCTTTCATCTTCCGTGGTGTTTACACGATGGTGTTAAAATGATTGTTCTATGTTTAATCGATACAAAGTTATTCCCGAACAACTTGAAGTTGCTCGTTGTTGCTAGTCAAAAACAGTTGTTCTTGAATACCTTCAATCAATTATTTGAACACCATCGTGTTTGTCCCGTCAAGGTTCTTCGCAACATATTAATGGTGGCCTGGTTAGGTCAACCTCAAAATCTGCCCTCAGGTCATGGTCATTTGGTGACCCAGGTAGGTCATGTTGCGTATGGGGCGACGCAACTCGACGAGACAAACACAGTTGTGTCATTCGTACGTCTCTATCTTTATTCTATCAAGAGTTATTGACAAAACAGTACTGGTGATATCAGATGACCTCAGCTGACCTTGTAGAGGTCACTGAGCAACAATTGCACCTGGGTCATCAAGAAATTCACCCAACTTAACCTTCAAGTGGGTTATATTGCAACCTGAAACCTTTGTGTGACACAGAAACCGCAATAAATGCCATCATGGGACAATTCATTTTTTTTTTTGGTGAAAAGAGAAAAACCCGTTATTTTGAGCAATTAAAAAGTACATTTATAGAAAATACCCATCTCGAATAATTTATCCTGTGCGAAGACAACTTCCCAAAGTATATTTAAAAAAATAACTGCCCTCGTGTCAAGGTCAGATCAGGTCACCAGAGGTCATGGGTCACTTCGTCAGAATCCACCAAAAATTAAAACTGGGCCTGGGATGATGCTCCTCACTTCATTGCCATTCAGAACATGTATGGGTTTCTAGGAATTTGATAATTTGTTGTGGAGTTATTGACTGATCGGCTAAGTCATGCAAGGTGATGTCACGAAAATGCCGGAGGCAGCCGTAATTTCAATCGAGCTGAAACTTGCACAGCGCGATTTGTCACCCCAGATAACCCCTATAACGGACTTTGATCGCACTCGGAGATGTAGGGTGTTGCCTCCTTGTCGATCTGTCCTGGAATGCCAGTGCTGTCAATGTTTTGGCGTCGCGTGTTAATTCCTCTTTGTTTTTGTATATGTGATCATGGCCCGTGGCCGAAAACTCATATACAACATATATAAATGCACTAAAGCTAGAACAGTAATTTTGTAAGGTCATATAAAGATAATTTTCGACATTAACCCTCACACTGCAGGGGGTTGATTTCCGCCCCCTCAGGCTTTTCAAAGATAGCGAACAAACGGCGGCGCGCAGCGCCGCCGGGTTTTGACACACCTGTTAGGATATCAATTGCGCACACTTTGAAAAAAACAATAACCTCGGGTCATCTCAGGTCAGGTCACCAGACCAGGTCAAGTGACCTCACCTCCAAAAAAATGTTTGCAGTTGTGCCAACGCCAGAGTTTTGCACCGATCAGTTTGAAACTTACAGGATGACATAAAGGCATAAGTACTTACAATTCGTTTATCTCGGAATTTTGATATCGGTGACCTAAGGTCAGGTCAATTTCGTAACCCCCTATAATAAGTAAATGGGGAAATATACAAATGCTTCCTATTTCAAGGATATGCATGATATTAGTCCAATTACTTCTGGATCATGTTATTATAGGATATTCTTGATGATCCAAGTGTAATTTTTGTTCAGTGGCCCCTATTGGGTCATTTGAGGTCATGCGAGGTCACCATAACTTTTTTGTCAATAACTCCCGACATAATACAGATATTAAACCCGCGCAGTGCACCGCGCACTGCAACTAGAGTGTTGCTAAACTTTCTTGATAACGACCTCAATGTGAAGGTCGAAAATTCGAACAGTAATGTAAACCTGATTAGTAGCCGATAGGTCTATAATTTAACATTATAATGCCTAATCAGAAAAGCTTAAAAACATACATAATAAAGATAGATAAGTAAAACAGACATAAATGTGTTTGTCTCCTCGAGACACGTCTTCCCATATGTAACATGCCCTACTTGGGTCACCACTTGACCTTGACCTGAGGTCAAATTTTTAAGTTAACTTAACCCGCGACTTACTGGGGGAGGGCTATTTTTTGCCCCCCTCCCGTTACTTTGTAATAACTCCTAAAAAACACCGGTATCGTCACCAAACTTGCAGTACCTTCTCTCACATCAATTCGACACATGTTGGCAAAAGGAAAAATATGAATCTATGATAGGTCAACTGGGAATGACGTCAGAGTGACGTCATGTTCTTCGGTTTTTGTTGCAAAATAATGGTTTGCGGAAAACGCTGTCAAATTAAAAAAAAGGTACGATATTTGAGATAAACTAAATTGTTTTAAATCACATTACTGAAAATAGACCGGGATATCAAACTGCTATCTCGGATATTTGAGTTTTTTTAAATTCAAAATTTTGAGAAATCCATTTTTTTAAAAACACAATTTTCAAGAACAAATCAGAATTGTCCAAAAACCGGAATATATGTGATCGAGACGTATGCGGTGAATATGTGTACCAAATTTAAAGTTGATATCTTTAAAAATGACCGAGTTATGACCTTTAAATGACAAAAATCGACCTCTTCTCACAGCATTACTATGCATAAAAAACGCATTTCCATTTTTGCTTTTTATTTCTATTTATATGGAACAAACAATGTTCTAAGGTCATATTTCGCGTTCTAGACGAAACACAAACCCATAAACATGTGTTACAACGCCTAATGACCATAGTCTGCAGTTTGACCTCGTGACCTCGGATGACCTTGACCTGACCCAAGGTCATAAACAGCTTAGAAAGGTACTTAGAAGCGTCAGACACACGAATCATACCGATTTATCGACAGCTTATGCGTTTAATATCGCAATTTTGCGCGACAATTCCATCCATCGAGACCTTTTGACACGGTCAAACATTTGTACTTGACCTGACCTGTGACGTCACCGGTGACCCCGAGGTCAACAATATTATGTTTCCCTCGATAAATTTCCCAGGGCTATCGAATGCCGTTTGAATTTTTACATTCGGTCCAGTAGTTCCGGAGATCAGAGGGGGGGGGGGGGCAAAAAATAGCCCCTCCCCCAGTAAGTCGCGTTATGAAATATACCCCAGTAACTCGCGGGTTAACAAGGTCACCATGTATATAATTCGAAGCGCCTCGACAAGATCAACACAATGGCGTAAACAGTTTTCCGTTATCGTTATTAAATAAAAAGTGAATAGCGAAAAACGATTTAGCAAAAAAAATGATTTTTTTTTTTACCTCTGGAGCCTCAAATATTGACCTGAGATCAAATTTGAGGACACCTTACCGATTGTAAATTTCACTGGCTGGCGTTTTCTTTTTTCCGTTTGTTTCTAACCAGCATAGTTTCTGAGATATATGGGAATTTCTGGAGCGATGTCCTAAAACAGGGAAAAAACTGGAAAATGTGACCTTTGATGACCTCTGGTGACCTCAATTTTGACCTGAACTAAAAGAATACCGAATACTTTCGATAGAAAATGTATCAAGCTATCATATACCGTTTTCCGCTTCTCGCTACGTAACGTAGTTTTTGAGATATTTGGGGGGCGGAAATCAAACCCCCATGCAGTTCGTGTTCGGCGCAAAGCCCCTGCAGTGCGCGGGTTATATATCTAATGAAATTACATTCAAAGAGCACTATACCAGTTATAACATTTCATAGGTACATTGAGCGCCCTTGTACAATAATATATTTTGTGGTTGATTTAAATGCCTACACAATGACAGAAGTCAGAACCACAAACGTTTTATCAATGAAATAAGACATCAAATGCTCATGTGAAACAGTTAACACATAACATGTGACGCAATGTTCCCAGACACGCACTACACAGCTTAACACATCACATGTAGGGATAAGGACAAAGGCATCCAGTAAAAGTATACCGGCCTCTCAGCCAATGAGGAAGCATGCCTCCACCAACCGGTGTGGCAGAGATCCACTGCCCACTGGCTGAAAAGGCATGACCCGAACATCGGAAACACACTACCCACTGGCTGGTAAGGCACGGATCTACCGTCAGAAACGCTTGCTGAGAAGATATGGCCCCACCATCAGAAACACTGGCTGAGAAGGCATGGCCCCACCGTCAGAAACACTGGCTGAGAAGGCCCCACCATCAGAAACACTGGCTGAGAAGGCATGGATCTGCCTTCAGAAACACTGGCTGAGAAGGCATGCCCCTACCGCCAGCAACTGACTACTCACTGGCTGAGAAGGCGTGGTCCCACCAGCCAGTGTAGCAGAGGTGGGTCTTGAGACCGTCGGCGCTGCGCGCAATCACCACGGAGGGCGGTGCCACTATGGACCTGACGCCCAGTAGGGTGGCGAAGCCGGCCACCAGGACGCCCAGCCGCTTCAGCAGGTCCAGGTCGGTGATCTTCACCGCCTTAGCCGACCTCACACGGAAAATGACTGAGATTCTGTGAAGAGACGCTGGTGTCAGTGTATATTGGAAATAGTCAACAATGGTGTCAGTGGTGGGATGCAATGGTGTCAGAAGTGGGATACTATGGTGTCAGAATTGGGATACAATGGTGTTACAAGTGGGATACAATGGTGTCAGAAGTGGAATAAAATGGTGTCAGAAGTGGGATACAATAGTGTCAGCGGTGGGATACAATGGTGTTACAAGTGGGATACAATGGTGTTAGAAGTGGAATACAATGGTGTCAGAAGTGGGATACTATTGTGTCAGAAGTGGGATACAATGGTGTCAGACGTGGGATACAATGGTGAAGAAGTGGGATACTATGTTGTCAGCGGTGGGATACAATAGTGTCAGCGGTGGGATACAATGGTGTCAGCGGTGGGATACAATGGTGTCAAAAGTGAGATACAATGGTGTCAGCGGTGGGATATTGGTAGGGAGGGGCGTTCTCGACTCAGAGTCAAAGATAAATTTTAAACCAAAACGGACTAAAGTGGGTTAAACTGGATATACGGTAGGTTAGGTATGTATGTATGTATGTATTTGTTGAGACCCATCCACAAGTGGCTTTTCTGGGCTCCTTACATCTTCGCTACAACAATACAATATTACAACCAATACAGCATACAAGTGACACCTACAAATGACATTTAATGACTTAAAGAACGCTAGGGCAGTTTTCACCGTCGCAACGTAACAATAGCACGCTTGAAAGTCGCAACTGAGACACTACTGGTAACATTTGTCGCCAGTCTGTTCCATGCCACAGCCGCGCGGTGGCGGAACGACCTCCGGGTCTGTTCCAGACGACACCGAGGCAGGTGAAGCTGACCGGCATCGGACGCACGGGTGTCGCGCTGAGACACCGCAGACCTGAGCACAAACATATCACGCACCGCTGGAGGGCCGAGCTCAAAGTGCTGTGCCTTGAACACATTCACCATGTCTCGCTCCTCAACCAGCTGCTCCAGCCTGTGCCTTCCTAGAACCAGGAGTGCTGGACTGATCCTGTCGCCCCGCCTCACACCTGTCAGGACCCTTGCGGCGAAGTTGATGACTTTTTGGATCCGAGACAGTTGAGTTTTAGTAGCGCCTACCCACGCCGAAAGACAGTGAAGAATATGAGGGAAGACGTGTGTTTGGATGAGAAGTTTTAGAATTTCCTGGGTGAAGTGATGCCGAAAGCGATAAAGGGAGATCAGGATAGTGTTGCATTTTTTGACGACCTGGCTAATGTGAACTTCCCAAGACAGTATGGGGTCAACTACTACGCCGAGTAGCCGGACCGAGCGGGACGGGGACATGGTCGAGTTGTCAATGGTCAAATGGAAGTCTTGGGTCTTCTTGATGTTAGGCCTGGTACCAATAATGATAAAATCAGTTTTTGTCGGGTTCATTTTTAGCGAGTTCGATTTGAACCAACTCTCCATGGTAGCCAAAGTGGTCTGGATGCGGGTCTGGAGAGCGATTAAGTTTTGGTGGTCTGGTTTCGCTCGATCCAACAGTTGGGTGTCATCGGCGTAGCCAATGACCTTGCATGATAGGTGGCAGGGCAAGTCATTGACCAGAATGCTGAACAGGATCGGTCCGGCAATAGATCCCTGTGGTACGCCATGCGTGACGGGCAGAGGTGTCGCACTAGCGCCTCACACTAGGTGTGTTCCGGTACCTAGACAATAGGCAGCTTACGCACCAAATTTGCATCTGAGCTGAATTATGCGGGAAGCGAGCCCTGATCGTCATCCGAAGAACCCGAAGGGGTCCCGATAGGACGGGGATAATTTGAGTCCGTTAATTACATTTTAACAGGTCTGCTTGGTAGTTCATAGTATTTGTCGTACGTGCACCGTGGAGGGTTATACATACAACTCACCTCCATGTCTTCAGCATGAGGGCGCCGTATGACAATGAGAAGCCGATCTCCCGCAGCCAGCACTGCACTGTACAGGTGATCACATTGGGCTCCGGATATGACACGATTGTCTGTGGAGGTCAGAACGGCACAGGTCAGCTCAGGTCAGGTCAGTCCAGGTCAGGTCAGTCCAGGTCAGCTCAGGACAGGTCAGCTCTGGTCAGGTCACGATAAAGCGAGTGAGCTCACCGCGAGCTGTCGTCCGCGGTACGACGCAGAACTCTGGAGAACGGTTCAGCTCAGATAGGTTATACCGGACCACATTTGGTTACGAGCGGCCAGCTCAAGACCGTTTAAAATGCTGATTTTTAAGTACTGAACGACATCTCTAGCGAAGATGGTCTAGATCATTTTTTTTGCTCTATTTTGTTTTCAATCGACTGCATATAAGTGTGGATTAAAACATCAGTCAAAGTCTGTTGAAATATTTTAGGTCTATCCATTTACGCATTATGTGGTTGGAATAGTCAAGTGACACGAAATTGTGCAGGTTTGCGATTCTCCGACTGCTTTTAACAACGATGAACTTTCTTGTCCGTACCACTCCTGAATAATGCAATATGTTGGAAGAGTTGAATACCATTCACCTACTTTTGGACACCGAGTACGTAGGTTCGGCTCTTGATGTATGGAAGCAATGTCCTGCAATCTGACACTGAACATAATTGAACCTTCCTTTCCTTGATTGCATTTTCGTTGACTGACAGAGTGAAACATTTCGTATCAATATAAAGCCTAGCCTGGGATTTGCAGTAAACATTTACCCTCATCCATCAATGCCACGACCTTGGCTTTGAGACATGCTACGTTGTTAACTGGATTTCCAAAGACACTGGCGGATCCAGGGCGGGGGGGGGGGGGGACCCAGGCCATGGCCTCCCCCACATGCTCAAGTCGTAAGGCCAAACTATGTTTTGACCTCCCCCAAACCGGCCAGCACAAGTACCAATCTAGGCAGAAAAAAAACGATTATTTCGCGCTGAGCAGGGGGTGTCATCCCTATAGTGGCCCATAGGTAAATAAATTGCTACCAAATGCTGCCAATGAGACGTCATTAGGCCTGTTTAAATAGCATACAAAGCCTCTATACCTAGGACAATAATTTCCTCGGAATTCAGACTTTTTAGCCTTCTCTAATGAAATTTCCCTAGCCTCAAAAGATTGATTTAGTCTGTTTATAAACTGCTGTTTAAGCACAACAATACACAAAAGTACTCTTGCATATACTATGTTTAATATTTGTTTACCTACTCGCAAGTTACATAGCATGTGTTACATGTTATTCAATGACTTTTGGTAAAACTATGGTCCTGGATGTTCGGTGTTTCACATTTATATTTCTCCAGAATATGCCTGAATGTCTCACATATGGTATCTTATCAGCTCGGTTGAGAGCTGTACAGCTACCAAATCTTGAGAAGGTGGATGTCTCGCCAATTCTGATTGGTCGTCGTATAAGGCTTGTCCAATCAGCTGCGAACTGCTCTAGCTTGAATAGATGGCGTTCGTGCTCGTGTTCACTGTTCATGCCACGCCGCAACTGACAAGAGATGGCGCTCGCGATGGCCACGTTGAGCGGAGCAGTCGGGTGACATTTGTGGCGCTGCATTTCTATATTACTTTGCTTTAGAGAGATTTGCTCAAGAAATGGTGCAAATGCGCAGATTGCATCTGTCAGATTCGAGTTCAGTTTACTGACCAGTAAAACGTTTTTTTTAGCGATGACCGAGCGGGCGCGCTCTGGTAAAGCTAAAACAGGGTTAAATATACAACGGTACGGGAGCACACGTGTTAGTAACACAGTCCTTTTGGTCTTTTTAGTCCTCCATAGAAATTGCCAGGCCTCCATGCATGCCAACATAAAAATTAAGATTTATTAAATTGTTCATGATCTCCTTTCTCGAATCCGCCAAAAGGGAGTACGTCCTGAGCGCTGCATGCTTCAGCGTATACAAAATTAATGCTCAGATTAATCATGCCATTTTTAAGAGAAAAAATATTTTTGTTCATTTCGACGTTTGCGTATGTGGACCACCCCTATCAGAACGCACCATACCAAAATCAAAATTGATTTGATGTTCCTATATAATGGTGAAAACCCGACCCCAATCGGAGCAGTGGTTGTGAGCAGGAGCTCTTTCGCATACCATCCCGAGGGGAATTCCAAATGCGAGAGAATGATGCGAACGATTCTCGGAATGCTGTCAAAGTACTTGGATGAGAAACATGATGAATGGGATGTTCACTTGCCGCTCCTCATGCTTGGGCACAGAGCCAAGGTACACTCCTCACTCGGACACTCGCCGTACTACCTGATATTCGGTAGAAATCCAAGGATGCCAGCTGCGGTGCAAATTCAGGCACCGTACTCATACTCATACTCATACTCATACTGTTTATTGAGGCATTCCGCAATATACTACCTCTATTACTACCTATCGTCACTGTTAAATATAAAACTAGAGGAATGTGGTCGGAACATACAACGCACACGCACACAGACACACACACGCACAACGTCACAGAGCAACAAGTCACACAATTACAAGCAAGCACACATTAGTCAAAACTAAATATAAACCTGCATCGAGACATTATGATTAAACCTGTGCCGACCGGCCATCGCTGAGGTGCCGCCTCAGACGGCGACTGAACAGGTGCGGAGGGAGCCGCGACAGATCGGGTGGCAGGGCGTTGTACGACGCCGGTCCCCTGCACTCAAACCGCCTCCTCCCCATTTCGATGCGGGACCGCGGTACATGCAACAGGTGGTCCTGCCGCGTGACAACGTCCAGGTCACGGCCGCGAACCTCGGCTACAGCGGTGAGACCGGCCGCCAAGACCTCCGGCTCACCGCTACAACCCACCTTGTGCACGAGACTCAGGGCGTGGTACGACACAAGTTGCTCCGCGCTGAGCCACCCCAGTCGCCTCAGCAAATCAGACACATGATCATACTTTTTGCGGCCGAAAATTACTTTAGCTGAATAGTTAAGTATTTTTGTTTAATGCGAGAGGTTCTGCTTGGTGCCACTGCCGTACACCGAGATACAAAATCTAATTTGCGAGACGACCAGGGCGTTGACAAGCGCGAGAATCACGGCGGGGGGTAGGTGTCCCCGCAGATGTGACAGACCACTAAAAACTCCAAAGCAGCGTTTAGTAATCATTGAAACGTGAGCTGTCCAATTGAGAGAACGATCAAAGGTGAGGCCGAGGTTTTTGGCTTCCGAAATGGGGAGTAAGTCATGGTCGCGGAATGTTACTTTGATGTCGGGTAAAGTGCGCAGATTTTGTGGGCTGCCCAAGAGCATCAGTTGGGTCTTAGCGGCGTTAACCTTAAGTCCGTTTGCTCGGAACTAAATGCCAAGAGACGCCAGAACGTTTTCCATGCGTGCAACGACTGTTTAAATTTCAGACTTTTTGCCGCTGACCATAATTTGTGTGTCGTCGGCGTATTGGACTACTACTGCGTCTTCGGCAAACTGACTGATGTCGTTAGCGAACACGCAGTAGAGAAGAGGCCCTAAAGCTGAGCCTTGGAAAATGCCGATGTTATTGGGCAGCGGGTGGGATTTTTTTTTGACACCACCCAGATTGTCAGTGAGGCTGACACTCTGGGTGTGGTTTCTCAGGTATGTCGAGAACGTCGTTTCGTCGACAACATCGAACGTCGACAAGATGTGTCGATTCCGTGAGCCTGTAATTTAGCAAGGAGCTTTGAGTGGTCGATCACATCGAAACATTTGGTCAAGTCCGTCCAACCGTCCACCGCCCCCAAAAGTCCACCGCAAACAAAAGTGAAAAAAATCTGACCATGTACGATTTTCAGGATGGTGACTCTGTTTACCTCTTCAGGAGCGTGGCTCAGCATGGCCAATATTACAAGTTCGTCAGGCCATGAAAGCCTGCAGTTGTTATTAAAAAAAACTGTCTGATTTCAACTACAGGGTGAGAGTGCTGGGAGGGAAGAAGTCCTTCGTTCACCACAATAGGCTGAAACCTCGTGCTGATGACCCCTCTGTGCCTGTCGTCGCTTGTTCACCACAATAGACTGAAACCTCGTGCTGATGACCCCTCTGTCCCTGTCGCAAGTCCAGATCTCTCGATTCCCAGCTCGGTGGTGTCTCCCTGCTCTGAGGCCGGCGCGCAGCCGCCGCCTCCTTTGCTCCCGTCGCCACACTTCGCGCCGCTAGATGGCGACTCGTACCTGTCGCCGTTCCGCGACACTCTCCAGGTGAACGGTAATCTGGCGACTCCAGCTCACTGGAGAACTCAACGCCCCTCTCCGCGGAACCGCCCGGTTCATCGGAACGTGAGTGCCTGAAACTCCAGAGGAGAGTGCTGTATCTCGCCCCTCACCCTTGCCTGACGTCTCAGATTCTGCTCCAGAGGATGATAGTCCTCAGACGGCTCAGGTCTTGGCGCCTAACATGCCCGCCTCCACAGCTCCGGTACCGATTCCGCGGCGCTCCAACAGAGAGTCAAGACCGCCGGACCGGTACGTCCCTTAGTTACATTACTGTGAATGTTTCAATGTATTCAAGAGATATATTTTTTCAGTTCTGCAGTGGATAAATTGAAGAGCAATATGCTGTTTGGGTCATTTTGCAGGTGCCATGTTTGGCAATGCCGCTGCAGACCGATTGGGGACGCCCTATCGGTTGTAGTCCTGTGTACGGGACTTTGCACTTCGGCATGACATGTAGCCGCAGTTTATGCCAATGATCAGCGTATCTTCTTTTCGGATAATTCAGCAACCCTTGGCGCTTAATTTGTGTTATTGTCACTGAGTAAATGCACTGTACGTCGATGTGCTTTATTTAGTTATAGATGGAGTGTTCCGCGGCCTGGCTGCGGCCGTGCTGCCTGCAGCCGTTCTGCCCGTGGCTGTTCTGCCTGCAGCCGTTCTGTCCGCGGCCGTTCTGTCCGCGTCCATGCTCGTCTGCGGCCGTGCTCGTCGGCGGCTGTCAAGAGGTCCGCGGCCGTGCTACCGCGTTTGTGTTGCGCGCCAGAGTGTTGCGCGCCAGAGTGCTGCGCGCCAGAGTGATCACGTCCGTACAGTGTTGCTCAGAGAGTTCAGTTTTTGTTTGTAAACAAGGTCGGGTGTAGCAGCGGCAAGTGTTGGTGCTCGGCTGCGTATTTTATTTGCTGCTCGCTTCTCTTCCGTTCGTCGTGTTGCATTACAATAATTGAAGTTAGTCTCGAAGTTAGTTTAATATATTGTCTTCCAGTGCTTATTTCGTATTGCTATTTTTGTTCTCGGCTCTGTTAGTTTTCTTTCTGATATGTTCTAGCCCTAGCTATGAATTTCCGATGTTTCGTTGGCGTCTGTGAGCGCACGTGACTGAAAGGCGACCTGGAGCTGGCGGCGGGCGGGCGTGGCAATACAGCGTGCAGCAGACGAAAAGTGTGTCTTTCGTGATCGGCCGACTACAGTTACAAAGTTATTAGCTTAAGAAAAGCGTCGCGTGATGTTGACGCAGCGCGTGATGTTGACTATTGTGCGCGGTCTGGTCATCTCGCGCGTGAGGTACTGCATCTCTGTTTATGGTAATGGTTCGGCTGCCAACGACACCAGGCTGATGAAAATCGTGAATTTTGCCACAAGAGTCGTTACTGGACTTAGAAAGTACGATCACGTATCTCGCGCGCGGGGTGACCTGAACTTCCAAACGCCTCGTCAGATGTGTGATCTGCCAACGGTGATCGTCGCTCACAAAGCATGTTTTCTGAGTGAACCTGCGGATCTCGCCCCCTTATTCCGTACCTACGCCGACGCGCGGACCTGTGAGCGTGCTACGCGACAGGACCGGAACCTGCGCCCGCCTGCCATGAACACGGCGGCTGGACAGCGCTCCTTTGCTTACCGCGCGGCATCACTGCTGAACGCGCTGCCGGAGGACGTGAGGGGGATGGAACCGGCAGCATTCAAGCGAGCCGCAAAGCCTCTCTTGTTGCAATAAGTGACTGTGTGTGTGTGTGTGTGTACGTGTGGATGTGCATGTGTGACTGTGTGTTTTCCCACCGTGACACTTTTGACTTTCCTACTGTTTAACTTCTTCGACCAAAGACAGAATAGCCACGCTTTTATTGTTGAGTGTCTGCTTTTGTCAATACATACATACATAAAGCGTCTGTATGGCCGGGTCGGGCCGGGTCAAGCCGGTTCGGGCCGGGTCAAATGTAAATTTGTCTAGTAAGTTGACGAGAAACCTCACGGGCGCTTCGCGCCCCCTCGGTAATTAAGAGTATGTTTTTGCCATAGTTCCTCGAGATCATTGCGCAGCATTCAACTACACGCGTAAGGAAGTAGATAATCAAATATAGGGAAATTTCACTAGAAAAAGCTAAAAAAGCTGGTTAGCAATTAGCAAATAATAGGCATAAACAGTTCGTGTATCTGTCTAGTCTGTAATTAACATGAAAATTATGGATGCTTCCCTAAAGTCGAATAACGAGTTTAGTCGAATAACGAGACTAGATACATTTACATTTGCCCCGGCCCGAACCGGCTCGTCCCGGCCCGACCCGGCCATACAGACGCTGTATGTATGTATGTATTGACAAAAGCAGACACTCCACAATAAAAGCGTGGCTATTCTGTGTCTTTGGTCGAAGAAGTTAAACAGTAGGAAAGCCAACAGTGTCACGGTGGGAAAACACACAGTCACACACGCACATACCATACGTACACACACACACACACACACACACACACACACACACACACACACACACACACACACACACACACACACACACACACACACACACACACACACACACACACACACACACACACACACACACACACACACACACACACACACACACACACACACACACACACACACACACACACACACACACACACACACACACACACACACACACACACACACACACACACACACACACACACACACACACACACACACACACACACACACACACACACACACACACACACACACACACACACACACACACACACACACACACACACACACACACACACACACACACACACACACACACACACACACACACACACACACACACACACACACACACACACACACACACACACACACACACACACACACACACACACACACACACACACACACACACACACACACACACACACACACACACACACACACACACACACACACACACACACACACACACACACACACACACACACACACACACACACACACACACACACACACACACACACACACACACACACACACACACACACACACACACACACACACACACACACACACACACACACACACACACACACACACACACACACACACACACACACACACACACACACACACACACACACACACACACACACACACACACACACACACACACACACACACACACACACACACACACACACACACACACACACACACACACACACACACACACACACACACACACACACACACACACACACACACACACACACACACACACACACACACACACACACACACACACACACACACACACACACACACACACACACACACACACACACACACACACACACACACACACACACACACACACACACACACACACACACACACACACACACACACACACACACACACACACACACACACACACACACACACACACACACACACACACACACACACACACACACACACACACACACACACACACACACACACACACACACACACACACACACACACACACACACACACACACACACACACACACACACACACACACACACACACACACACACACACACACACACACACACACACACACACACACACACACACACACGTACACACACGTACACACACACACACACACACACACACAGTCACTTATTGCAACAAGAGAGGCTTTGCGGCTCGCTTGAACGCTGCCGGTTCCATCCCCCTCACGTCCTCAGGCAGCGCGTTCAGCAGTGATGCCGCGCGGTAAGCAAAGGAGCGCTGTCCAGCCGCCGTGTTCATGGCAGGCTGGCGCAGGTTCCGGTCCTGTCGCGTAGCACGCTCACAGGTCCGCGCGTCGGCGTAGGTACGGAATAAGGGGGCGAGATCCGCAGGTTCACTCAGAAAACATGCTTTTCAATTCCTAGGAAATTAATTTCCTAGGTATGCGGAGGCTTTTTATGCTATGTGAACAGGCCTATTGGCATGGTAAAATCTTATTAGTTCTGAAACGCTCCCTTCTAACTCGGCTCCTATGGAGAGTAGACGGAATCCAAAAAAAACACTGTTCAATAGCTCGTCAAAAATAATTTCGACACTATTTGGTCATTTTTGGCCAGGTGAGTATTGAGGTCACCAGAGGTCATCAAATATCAGATTTTCCAGTTTAAGGACTTCGCTCCAGAAACCTCCAACTATTCCGGGAACTATGATAGCTAGGAGCAAATAAATCAAAAGCAATAGAAATATATTTAAAAATGCAATCGCCAATGGTGTCCTCAAATTTTAGCTCAGGTCTAGGCTAGGTTTAGGCTCCATAGGTCACCAAAGGCCAAAAGGCTATTTTTTGGTAAAAATGTTTTTTGGAAATATCTTTTTGCCTAATAAAGATAAAGTATTAATTTTGACCCCATCATGTTTGTCTGGTAACGTCAAGGCGCTTCGAACCATATTCATGCAGACCAGGTTAGGTCAACTTATAAATTTCAACTCAGGTCAAGGTCAAGTGGTGACTCAAGTAGGTCATGTTGCATATTGAAAGACGTGTCTCGACGAGACAAACATATTAGTGTCAGTTTCACTTCTCTATCCTCATTCTGTCGAGAGTTATTGCCAACAAAGTGTTGGTGACCTCAGATGACCTCTGCCGACCCTGTAGGGGTCACTGAACATAAATTGTACCTGGTTCATCAAGAATGACCTATGATAACATTATCCATGAGGAATTGCACTGATATCATGCGTATCCTCGGAAAAGGAAGCATTTGAATATTTCTCCAATGACTTATAATGGGGAGGTCACGAAATTGACCCGACCTTTGGTCACAGATATACAACAAAAAAATCCGAGATACACGAATTGTATGTACTTATGACCTTATGAAATCCTGTAAGTTTGAAACCGATCGGCCAAAAACTGTGCGGCTGTGGTACGACCACAAACGTCTTTGGAGGTGAGGTCACATGACCTAGCCTGGTGACCTGACCTGATATGACCCGAGGGTAAACATTTCACACAATGTGGGTAATTGATGCCGAAACAACTGTGCCGAAAAACGCGGCCCTGTGCGCCGACGTTTTCCCGCTATCCTTGAAAAACCTTAGGGAGGCGTCTTAACGCCCCCCACCTCGGGACGGCGCGGGTTAATACGCTCAGTCAGACACGAGGAATTCCGGCCAGGTTGTGCAGTAAGAGTAACAGACGGTCTAGATTTGCCATTGCCAGACCACATCGCATCATATCCAACATAAAACATGGTTAAAAGCCGCCGAAAACGATTCCAGACTATCGTCCATTATATAGAGCGTGGACGGTGGCGACTGAGTTACCATCCCAATGACGTCATCAC
>JAXIVJ010015628.1:0-10000 GCA_036785665.1 Chirona hameri
TCTGTCTGTCTGTCTGTCTGTCTGTCTGTCTGTCTGTCTGTCTGTCTGTCTGTCTGTCTGTCTGTCTGTCTGTCTGTCTGTCTGTCTGTCTGTCTGTCTGTCTGTCTGTCTGTCTGTCTGTCTGTCTGTCTGTCTGTCTGTCTGTCTGTCTGTCTGTCTGTCTGTCTGTCTGTCTGTCTGTCTGTCTGTCTGTCTGTCTGTCTGTCTGTCTGTCTGTCTGTCTGTCTGTCTGTCTGTCTGTCTGTCTGTCTGTCTGTCTGTCTGTCTGTCTGTCTGTCTGTCTGTCTGTCTGTCTGTCTGTCTGTCTGTCTGTCTGTCTGTCTGTCTGTCTGTCTGTCTGTCTGTCTGTCTGTCTGTCTGTCTGTCTGTCTGTCTGTCTGTCTGTCTGTCTGTCTGTCTGTCTGTCTGTCTGTCTGTCTGTCTGTCTGTCTGTCTGTCTGTCTGTCTGTCTGTCTGTCTGTCTGTCTGTCTGTCTGTCTGTCTGTCTGTCTGTCTGTCTGTCTGTCTGTCTGTCTGTCTGTCTGTCTGTCTGTCTGTCTGTCTGTCTGTCTGTCTGTCTGTCTGTCTGTCTGTCTGTCTGTCTGTCTGTCTGTCTGTCTGTCTGTCTGTCTGTCTGTCTGTCTGCCTGTCTGCCTGTCTGTCCTGTCTGCCTGTCTGCCTGTCTGCCTGTCTGCCTGTCTGCCTGTCTGCCTGTCTGCCTGTCTGCCTGTCTGCCTGTCTGCCTGTCTGCCTGTCTGCCTGTCTGCCTGTCTGCCTGTCTGCCTGTCTGCCTGTCTGCCTCTGCCTGTCTGCCTGTCTGCCTGTCTGCCTGTCTGCCTGTCTGCCTGTCTGCCTGTCTGCCTGTCTGCCTGTCTGCCTGTCTGCCTGTCTGCCTGTCTGCCTGTCTGCCTGTCTGCCTGTCTGCCTGTCTGCCTGTCTGCCTGTCTGCCTGTCTGCCTGTCTGCCTGTCTGCCTGTCTGCCTGTCTGCCTGTCTGCCTGTCTGCCTGTCTGCCTGTCTGCCTGTCTGCCTGTCTGCCTGTCTGCCTGTCTGCCTGTCTGCCTGTCTGCCTGTCTGCCTGTCTGCCTGTCTGCCTGTCTGCCTGTCTGCCTGTCTGCCTGTCTGCCTGTCTGCCTGTCTGCCTGTCTGCCTGTCTGCCTGTCTGCCTGTCTGCCTGTCTGCCTGTCTGCCTGTCTGCCTGTCTGCCTGTCTGCCTGTCTGCCTGTCTGCCTGTCTGCCTGTCTGCCTGTCTGCCTGTCTGCCTGTCTGCCTGTCTGCCTGTCTGCCTGTCTGCCTGTCTGCCTGTCTGCCTGTCTGCCTGTCTGCCTGTCTGCCTGTCTGCCTGTCTGCCTGTCTGCCTGTCTGCCTGTCTGCCTGTCTGCCTGTCTGCCTGTCTGCCTGTCTGCCTGTCTGCCTGTCTGCCTGTCTGCCTGTCTGCCTGTCTGCCTGTCTGCCTGTCTGCCTGTCTGCCTGTCTGCCTGTCTGCCTGTCTGCCTGTCTGCCTGTCTGCCTGTCTGCCTGTCTGCCTGTCTGCCTGTCTGCCTGTCTGCCTGTCTGCCTGTCTGCCTGTCTGCCTGTCTGCCTGTCTGCCTGTCTGCCTGTCTGCCTGTCTGCCTGTCTGCCTGTCTGCCTGTCTGCCTGTCTGCCTGTCTGCCTGTCTGCCTGTCTGCCTGTCTGCCTGTCTGCCTGTCTGCCTGTCTGCCTGTCTGCCTGTCTGCCTGTCTGCCTGTCTGCCTGTCTGCCTGTCTGCCTGTCTGCCTGTCTGCCTGTCTGCCTGTCTGCCTGTCTGCCTGTCTGCCTGTCTGCCTGTCTGCCTGTCTGCCTGTCTGCCTGTCTGCCTGTCTGCCTGTCTGCCTGTCTGCCTGTCTGCCTGTCTGCCTGTCTGCCTGTCTGCCTGTCTGCCTGTCTGCCTGTCTGCCTGTCTGCCTGTCTGCCTGTCTGCCTGTCTGCCTGTCTGCCTGTCTGCCTGTCTGCCTGTCTGCCTGTCTGCCTGTCTGCCTGTCTGCCTGTCTGCCTGTCTGCCTGTCTGCCTGTCTGCCTGTCTGCCTGTCTGCCTGTCTGCCTGTCTGCCTGTCTGCCTGTCTGCCTGTCTGCCTGTCTGCCTGTCTGCCTGTCTGCCTGTCTGCCTGTCTGCCTGTCTGCCTGTCTGCCTGTCTGCCTGTCTGCCTGTCTGCCTGTCTGCCTGTCTGCCTGTCTGCCTGTCTGCCTGTCTGCCTGTCTGCCTGTCTGCCTGTCTGCCTGTCTGCCTGTCTGCCTGTCTGCCTGTCTGCCTGTCTGCCTGTCTGCCTGTCTGCCTGTCTGCCTGTCTGCCTGTCTGCCTGTCTGCCTGTCTGCCTGTCTGCCTGTCTGCCTGTCTGCCTGTCTGCCTGTCTGCCTGTCTGCCTGTCTGCCTGTCTGCCTGTCTGCCTGTCTGCCTGTCTGCCTGTCTGCCTGTCTGCCTGTCTGCCTGTCTGCCTGTCTGCCTGTCTGCCTGTCTGCCTGTCTGCCTGTCTGCCTGTCTGCCTGTCTGCCTGTCTGCCTGTCTGCCTGTCTGCCTGTCTGCCTGTCTGCCTGTCTGCCTGTCTGCCTGTCTGCCTGTCTGCCTGTCTGCCTGTCTGCCTGTCTGCCTGTCTGCCTGTCTGCCTGTCTGCCTGTCTGCCTGTCTGCCTGTCTGCCTGTCTGCCTGTCTGCCTGTCTGCCTGTCTGCCTGTCTGCCTGTCTGCCTGTCTGCCTGTCTGCCTGTCTGCCTGTCTGCCTGTCTGCCTGTCTGCCTGTCTGCCTGTCTGCCTGTCTGCCTGTCTGCCTGTCTGCCTGTCTGCCTGCCTGTCTGCCTGTCTGCTGTCTGCCTGTCTGCCTGTCTGCCTGTCTGCCTGTCTGCCTGTCTGCCTGTCTGCCTGTCTGCCTGTCTGCCTGTCTGCCTGTCTGCCTGTCTGCCTGTCTGCCTGTCTGCCTGTCTGCCTGTCTGCCTGTCTGCCTGTCTGCCTGTCTGCCTGTCTGCCTGTCTGCCTGTCTGCCTGTCTGCCTGTCTGCCTGTCTGCCTGTCTGCCTGTCTGCCTGTCTGCCTGTCTGCCTGTCTGCCTGTCTGCCTGTCTGCCTGTCTGCCTGTCTGCCTGTCTGCCTGTCTGCCTGTCTGCCTGTCTGCCTGTCTGCCTGTCTGCCTGTCTGCCTGTCTGCCTGTCTGCCTGTCTGCCTGTCTGCCTGTCTGCCTGTCTGCCTGTCTGCCTGTCTGCCTGTCTGCCTGTCTGCCTGTCTGCCTGTCTGCCTGTCTGCCTGTCTGCCTGTCTGCCTGTCTGCCTGTCTGCCTGTCTGCCTGTCTGCCTGTCTGCCTGTCTGCCTGTCTGCCTGTCTGCCTGTCTGCCTGTCTGCCTGTCTGCCTGTCTGCCTGTCTGCCTGTCTGCCTGTCTGCCTGTCTGCCTGTCTGCCTGTCTGCCTGTCTGCCTGTCTGCCTGTCTGCCTGTCTGCCTGTCTGCCTGTCTGCCTGTCTGCCTGTCTGCCTGTCTGCCTGTCTGCCTGTCTGCCTGTCTGCCTGTCTGCCTGTCTGCCTGTCTGCCTGTCTGCCTGTCTGCCTGTCTGCCTGTCTGCCTGTCTGCCTGTCTGCCTGTCTGCCTGTCTGCCTGTCTGCCTGTCTGCCTGTCTGCCTGTCTGCCTGTCTGCCTGTCTGCCTGTCTGCCTGTCTGCCTGTCTGCCTGTCTGCCTGCTGTCTGCCTGTCTGCCTGTCTGCCTGTCTGCCTGTCTGCCTGTCTGCCTGTCTGCCTGTCTGCCTGTCTGCCTGTCTGCCTGTCTGCCTGTCTGCCTGTCTGCCTGTCTGCCTGTCTGCCTGTCTGCCTGTCTGCCTGTCTGCCTGTCTGCCTGTCTGCCTGTCCTGCCTGTCTGCCTGTCTGCCTGTCTGCCTGTCTGCTGTCTGCCTGTCTGCCTGTCTGCCTGTCTGCCTGTCTGCCTGTCTGCCTGTCTGCCTGTCTGCCTGTCTGCCTGTCTGCCTGTCTGCCTGTCTGCCTGTCTGCCTGTCTGCCTGTCTGCCTGTCTGCCTGTCTGCCTGTCTGCCTGTCTGCCTGCCTGTCTGCCTGTCTGCCTGTCTGCCTGTCTGCCTGTCTGCCTGTCTGCCTGTCTGCCTGTCTGCCTGTCTGCCTGTCTGCCTGTCTGCCTGTCTGCCTGTCTGCCTGTCTGCCTGTCTGCCTGTCTGCCTGTCTGCCTGTCTGCCTGTCTGCCTGTCTGCCTGTCTGCCTGTCTGCCTGTCTGCCTGTCTGCCTGTCTGCCTGTCTGCCTGTCTGCCTGTCTGCCTGTCTGCCTGTCTGCCTGTCTGCCTGTCTGCCTGTCTGCCTGTCTGCCTGTCTGCCTGTCTGCCTGTCTGCCTGTCTGCCTGTCTGCCTGTCTGCCTGTCTGCCTGTCTGCCTGTCTGCCTGTCTGCCTGTCTGCCTGTCTGCCTGTCTGCCTGTCTGCCTGTCTGCCTGTCTGCCTGTCTGCCTGTCTGCCTGTCTGCCTGTCTGCCTGTCTGCCTGTCTGCCTGTCTGCCTGTCTGCCTGTCTGCCTGTCTGCCTGTCTGCCTGTCTGCCTGTCTGCCTGTCTGCCTGTCTGCCTGTCTGCCTGTCTGCCTGTCTGCCTGTCTGCCTGTCTGCCTGTCTGCCTGTCTGCCTGTCTGCCTGTCTGCCTGTCTGCCTGTCTGCCTGTCTGCCTGTCTGCCTGCCTGTCTGCCTGTCTGCCTGTCTGCCTGTCTGCCTGTCTGCCTGTCTGCCTGTCTGCCTGTCTGCCTGTCTGCCTGTCTGCCTGTCTGCCTGTCTGCCTGTCTGCCTGCCTGTCTGCCTGTCTGCCTGTCTGCCTGTCTGCCTGTCTGCCTGTCTGCCTGTCTGCCTGTCTGCCTGTCTGCCTGTCTGCCTGTCTGCCTGTCTGCCTGTCTGCCTGTCTGCCTGTCTGCCTGTCTGCCTGTCTGCCTGTCTGCCTGTCTGCCTGTCTGCCTGTCTGCCTGTCTGCCTGTCTGCCTGTCTGCCTGTCTGCCTGTCTGCCTGTCTGCCTGTCTGCCTGTCTGCCTGTCTGCCTGTCTGCCTGTCTGCCTGTCTGCCTGTCTGCCTGTCTGCCTGTCTGCCTGTCTGCCTGTCTGCCTGTCTGCCTGTCTGCCTGTCTGCCTGTCTGCCTGTCTGCCTGTCTGCCTGTCTGCCTGTCTGCCTGTCTGCCTGTCTGCCTGTCTGCCTGTCTGCCTGTCTGCCTGTCTGCCTGTCTGCCTGTCTGCCTGTCTGCCTGTCTGCCTGTCTGCCTGTCTGCCTGTCTGCCTGTCTGCCTGTCTGCCTGTCTGCCTGTCTGCCTGTCTGCCTGTCTGCCTGTCTGCCTGTCTGCCTGTCTGCCTGTCTGCCTGTCTGCCTGTCTGCCTGTCTGCCTGTCTGCCTGTCTGCCTGTCTGCCTGTCTGCCTGTCTGCCTGTCTGCCTGTCTGCCTGTCTGCCTGTCTGCCTGTCTGCCTGTCTGCCTGTCTGCCTGTCTGCCTGTCTGCCTGTCTGCCTGTCTGCCTGTCTGCCTGTCTGCCTGTCTGCCTGTCTGCCTGTCTGCCTGTCTGCCTGTCTGCCTGTCTGCCTGTCTGCCTGTCTGCCTGTCTGCCTGTCTGCCTGTCTGCCTGTCTGCCTGTCTGCCTGTCTGCCTGTCTGCCTGTCTGCCTGTCTGCCTGTCTGCCTGTCTGCCTGTCTGCCTGTCTGCCTGTCTGCCTGTCTGCCTGTCTGCCTGTCTGCCTGTCTGCCTGTCTGCCTGTCTGCCTGTCTGCCTGTCTGCCTGTCTGCCTGTCTGCCTGTCTGCCTGTCTGCCTGTCTGCCTGTCTGCCTGTCTGCCTGTCTGCCTGTCTGCCTGTCTGCCTGTCTGCCTGTCTGCCTGTCTGCCTGTCTGCCTGTCTGCCTGTCTGCCTGTCTGCCTGTCTGCCTGTCTGCCTGTCTGCCTGTCTGCCTGTCTGCCTGTCTGCCTGTCTGCCTGTCTGCCTGTCTGCCTGTCTGCCTGTCTGCCTGTCTGCCTGTCTGCCTGTCTGCCTGTCTGCCTGTCTGCCTGTCTGCCTGTCTGCCTGTCTGCCTGTCTGCCTGTCTGCCTGTCTGCCTGTCTGCCTGTCTGCCTGTCTGCCTGTCTGCCTGTCTGCCTGTCTGCCTGTCTGCCTGTCTGCCTGTCTGCCTGTCTGCCTGTCTGCCTGTCTGCCTGTCTGCCTGTCTGCCTGTCTGCCTGTCTGCCTGTCTGCCTGTCTGCCTGTCTGCCTGTCTGCCTGTCTGCCTGTCTGCCTGTCTGCCTGTCTGCCTGTCTGCCTGTCTGCCTGTCTGCCTGTCTGCCTGTCTGCCTGTCTGCCTGTCTGCCTGTCTGCCTGTCTGCCTGTCTGCCTGTCTGCCTGTCTGCCTGTCTGCCTGTCTGCCTGTCTGCCTGTCTGCCTGTCTGCCTGTCTGCCTGTCTGCCTGTCTGCCTGTCTGCCTGTCTGCCTGTCTGCCTGTCTGCCTGTCTGCCTGTCTGCCTGTCTGCCTGTCTGCCTGTCTGCCTGTCTGCCTGTCTGCCTGTCTGCCTGTCTGCCTGTCTGCCTGTCTGCCTGTCTGCCTGTCTGCCTGTCTGCCTGTCTGCCTGTCTGCCTGTCTGCCTGTCTGCCTGTCTGCCTGTCTGCCTGTCTGCCTGTCTGCCTGTCTGCCTGTCTGCCTGTCTGCCTGTCTGCCTGTCTGCCTGTCTGCCTGTCTGCCTGTCTGCCTGTCTGCCTGTCTGCCTGTCTGCCTGTCTGCCTGTCTGCCTGTCTGCCTGTCTGCCTGTCTGCCTGTCTGCCTGTCTGCCTGTCTGCCTGTCTGCCTGTCTGCCTGTCTGCCTGTCTGCCTGTCTGCCTGTCTGCCTGTCTGCCTGTCTGCCTGTCTGCCTGTCTGCCTGTCTGCCTGTCTGCCTGTCTGCCTGTCTGCCTGTCTGCCTGTCTGCCTGTCTGCCTGTCTGCCTGTCTGCCTGTCTGCCTGTCTGCCTGTCTGCCTGTCTGCCTGTCTGCCTGTCTGCCTGTCTGCCTGTCTGCCTGTCTGCCTGTCTGCCTGTCTGCCTGTCTGCCTGTCTGCCTGTCTGCCTGTCTGCCTGTCTGCCTGTCTGCCTGTCTGCCTGTCTGCCTGTCTGCCTGTCTGCCTGTCTGCCTGTCTGCCTGTCTGCCTGTCTGCCTGTCTGCCTGTCTGCCTGTCTGCCTGTCTGCCTGTCTGCCTGTCTGCCTGTCTGCCTGTCTGCCTGTCTGCCTGTCTGCCTGTCTGCCTGTCTGCCTGTCTGCCTGTCTGCCTGTCTGCCTGTCTGCCTGTCTGCCTGTCTGCCTGTCTGCCTGTCTGCCTGTCTGCCTGTCTGCCTGTCTGCCTGTCTGCCTGTCTGCCTGTCTGCCTGTCTGCCTGTCTGCCTGTCTGCCTGTCTGCCTGTCTGCCTGTCTGCCTGTCTGCCTGTCTGCCTGTCTGCCTGTCTGCCTGTCTGCCTGTCTGCCTGTCTGCCTGTCTGCCTGTCTGCCTGTCTGCCTGTCTGCCTGTCTGCCTGTCTGCCTGTCTGCCTGTCTGCCTGTCTGCCTGTCTGCCTGTCTGCCTGTCTGCCTGTCTGCCTGTCTGCCTGTCTGCCTGTCTGCCTGTCTGCCTGTCTGCCTGTCTGCCTGTCTGCCTGTCTGCCTGTCTGCCTGTCTGCCTGTCTGCCTGTCTGCCTGTCTGCCTGTCTGCCTGCCTGCCTGTCTGCCTGCCTGTCTGCCTGCCTGTCTGCCTGCCTGTCTGCCTGCCTGTCTGCCTGCCTGTCTGCCTGCCTGTCTGCCTGCCTGTCTGCCTGCCTGCCTGTCTGCCTGCCTGTCTGCCTGCCTGTCTGCCTGCCTGTCTGCCTGCCTGTCTGCCTGCCTGTCTGCCTGCCTGTCTGCCTGCCTGTCTGCCTGCCTGTCTGCCTGCCTGTCTGCCTGCCTGTCTGCCTGCCTGTCTGCCTGCCTGTCTGCCTGCCTGTCTGCCTGCCTGTCTGCCTGCCTGTCTGCCTGCCTGTCTGCCTGCCTGTCTGCCTGCCTGTCTGCCTGCCTGTCTGCCTGCCTGTCTGCCTGCCTGTCTGCCTGCCTGTCTGCCTGCCTGTCTGCCTGCCTGTCTGCCTGCCTGTCTGCCTGCCTGTCTGCCTGCCTGTCTGCCTGCCTGTCTGCCTGCCTGTCTGCCTGCCTGTCTGCCTGCCTGTCTGCCTGCCTGTCTGCCTGCCTGTCTGCCTGCCTGTCTGCCTGCCTGTCTGCCTGCCTGTCTGCCTGCCTGTCTGCCTGCCTGTCTGCCTGCCTGTCTGCCTGCCTGTCTGCCCTGTCTGCTGCCTGTCTGCCTGCCTGTCTGCCTGCCTGTCTGCCTGCCTGTCTGCCTGCCTGTCTGCCTGCCTGTCTGCCTGCCTGTCTGCCTGCCTGTCTGCCTGCCTGTCTGCCTGCCTGTCTGCCTGCCTGTCTGCCTGCCTGTCTGCCTGCCTGTCTGCCTGCCTGTCTGCCTGCCTGTCTGCCTGCCTGTCTGCCTGCCTGTCTGCCTGCCTGTCTGCCTGCCTGTCTGCCTGCCTGTCTGCCTGCCTGTCTGCCTGCCTGTCTGCCTGCCTGTCTGCCTGCCTGTCTGCCTGCCTGTCTGCCTGCCTGTCTGCCTGCCTGTCTGCCTGCCTGTCTGCCTGCCTGTCTGCCTGCCTGTCTGCCTGCCTGTCTGCCTGCCTGTCTGCCTGCCTGTCTGCCTGCCTGTCTGCCTGCCTGTCTGCCTGCCTGTCTGCCTGCCTGTCTGCCTGCCTGTCTGCCTGCCTGTCTGCCTGCCTGTCTGCCTGCCTGTCTGCCTGCCTGTCTGCCTGCCTGTCTGCCTGCCTGTCTGCCTGCCTGTCTGCCTGCCTGTCTGCCTGCCTGTCTGCCTGCCTGTCTGCCTGCCTGTCTGCCTGCCTGTCTGCCTGCCTGTCTGCCTGCCTGTCTGCCTGCCTGTCTGCCTGCCTGTCTGCCTGCCTGTCTGCCTGCCTGTCTGCCTGCCTGTCTGCCTGCCTGTCTGCCTGCCTGTCTGCCTGCCTGTCTGCCTGCCTGTCTGCCTGCCTGTCTGCCTGCCTGTCTGCCTGCCTGTCTGCCTGCCTGTCTGCCTGCCTGTCTGCCTGCCTGTCTGCCTGCCTGTCTGCCTGCCTGTCTGCCTGCCTGTCTGCCTGCCTGTCTGCCTGCCTGTCTGCCTGCCTGTCTGCCTGCCTGTCTGCCTGCCTGTCTGCCTGCCTGTCTGCCTGCCTGTCTGCCTGCCTGTCTGCCTGCCTGTCTGCCTGCCTGTCTGCCTGCCTGTCTGCCTGCCTGTCTGCCTGCCTGTCTGCCTGCCTGTCTGCCTGCCTGTCTGCCTGCCTGTCTGCCTGCCTGTCTGCCTGCCTGTCTGCCTGCCTGTCTGCCTGCCTGTCTGCCTGCCTGTCTGCCTGCCTGTCTGCCTGCCTGTCTGCCTGCCTGTCTGCCTGCCTGTCTGCCTGCCTGTCTGCCTGCCTGTCTGCCTGCCTGTCTGCCTGCCTGTCTGCCTGCCTGTCTGCCTGCCTGTCTGCCTGCCTGTCTGCCTGCCTGTCTGCCTGCCTGTCTGCCTGCCTGCCTGTCTGCCTGTCTGCCTGTCTGCCTGTCTGCCTGTCTGCCTGTCTGCCTGTCTGCCTGTCTGCCTGTCTGCCTGTCTGCCTGTCTGCCTGTCTGCCTGTCTGCCTGTCTGTCTGTCTGTCTGTCTGTCTGTCTGTCTGTCTGTCTGTCTGTCTGTCTGTCTGTCTGTCTGTCTGTCTGTCTGTCTGTCTGTCTGTCTGTCTGTCTGTCTGTCTGTCTGTCTGTCTGTCTGTCTGTCTGTCTGTCTGTCTGTCTGTCTGTCTGTCTATATATCTATATATCTATATATCTATATATCTATATATCTATATAATATAGAGATATATATAGATATATATATAGAGATATATATAGAGATATATATAGAGATATATATAGAGATATATATAGAGATATATATAGAGATATATATATAGAGATATATATAGAGATATATATAGAGATATATATAGAGATATATATAGAGATATATATAGAGATATATATAGAGATATATATAGAGATATATATAGAGATATATATAGAGATATA
>JAXIVJ010015628.1:12500-31053 GCA_036785665.1 Chirona hameri
GGCAGCGGCAGCGGCAGCGGCAGCGGCAGCGGTAGCGGCAGCGGCAGCGGCAGCGGCAGCGGTAGCGGCAGCGGCAGCGGCAGCGGCAGCGGCGGATATATGCTAACAACGTGTGGGGGGGGGGGGGTACCATCGGCCTAACGCCTTTTTATCAACTTGCTAATTTGAGGGTGGAGCAAACGCATGGTTCGATGGTTCTTTTCTACGTCACATAATCTTTTCACACACTTATGTTCATCTTAGATAGGGTGCATGCACGCACTCCACCAATCAATGGCGCACTCAGAACAGCGTGTGGGGAGGAATTTACAACACTTAATACAATTGACCCGCAAAAACTAGAGCCTGGAGCCGCCTCTGCTACCTTCTTTAGTATCAAAATGCACTGGGTTTGATTATCATGTATATCGATGTTACATGCAAAAAAAAACTGCTAGTAACTGCACCAGTACCGCCTCCCATTGGATGTACCTGAGTGTGCCTCTGCCAAAAATATGTGCAATCACAGTATTTATGATGCATATTTCTATGAAAATGTATCTGATGCATTTATTGTAGCGCAAAATACGAAGGAAGAATGTGCCACACAACCGCATTCGTAACCATTCAAGCGTGACAGATTGCCTCCCAAAAACAAGGGCCTGGCACCGTCTCTGCTGGACAAATTGTGTTCAAATTTTGTTCAAATTTTGACAACACGTGTATATCAATTATAGGAAAGGTCTCAAAGTTTCAAAAAGGTTTGGGAGCGGCAAGCGAAAACCACGGGGGGGGGGGGCAGAGCGCAGCTAATAGGGTTAAACTTCGCGAGTGTAGGGCGAGGTGGATGCCCCCCCCCCCGTTTTTTCGGGAATAACTCGTATTTATCAACCAATGGCGATGCAACTTTCAGTATGCTACTTTTGAACAATTTGACACATACTCTGAAAATTTCAAAATTCTACTCCCCGATGACCTGTGACCTATGACCTGTTTCTCAAGGTCATGTCAGGCGCAACTGGCGTCCCTTAGTATCGATGCATGTAACGTGTACAGTTTCCGAGTGTTTGTTGTTCAGGAGCATATGCACAATGTTAACAGGCAACAGTTGTGGTTTCCACTGAGATCATGAACGTGAGACACGCCAATCGGATCAACTGTCTTTGGCTCTTCCGCGAACTAATCATGGTAAACGAACATTTGTATATCGTGCGAGTCAGCTGTACAACCGTTTTAGCGTCGAAAGTCGCGGTTCTCTATTCGAGTCAACCCAAAGTTCATGTATGCGATGGGCTAAGTCGGTAGTGCAATGTGACAACTGAACATCATATATGGGGCGCATCATTGCAACGTTTATGCAGTGTTTGTATTATTTCATTGCTAAAAAACGTCATAATATTTGCAGATAATGATAAAGTGAAAGTGACAATGAAATAATACAAACACTGCGTAAACGTTGCAATGCTGCGACACATGTATGATGTACCGCCAGTGCGACCGAGGCGCCGCCAACCTGCTCAACTGCGCGCCTGACCGCCGCCACGGTCTCTCCGAGCCCCCAGGTCATAGACATATAGTTCAATCTCGTGATGTTATATGTATGACGATGACTACCAATGCATAACCGTTGATGAGTGGAATGGTCAGCTGAAGGGAAAATCATTAGATAAATCAATGACCTCCGATGACCTGAGATGACGTGTTTGGACTCTGGTAGTTTCTAAGACATTTTATAACGCTGATTTCAAATTTGACACCCATTTTGCATAATTATATGTTCAATTGGGGTCATCCTCTGTCACAGGTCAACCGAGGTCACTGACCTCCGATGACCTAAGATGACCTTTTGACCTCCCGTGGATTTTAAGAACATGCCACGGCCATGTATGCATATCTACCAACTATCTACCAACTGTATTTAACCCCAAACAGCCGTCTATGATGAACCATCATGAATGCGGCCCTCCATGGTGTGGATATGGTGGTGTGGATATCCATGGTGTGGATATCCATGGTGTGGATATGGTGGTGTGGATATCCATGGTGTGGATATGGTGGTGTGGATATGGTGTGGATATGGTTTGGATATACATGGTGTGGATGTGGTGGTGTGGATATGGTGGTGTGGATATCCATGGTGTGGATATGGTGGTGTGGATATCCATGGTGTGGATATCCATTGTGTGGATATGGTGGTGTGGATATGGTTTGGATATACATGGTGTGAATATGGTGTGGATATGGTTTGGATATACATGGTGTGGATGTGGTGGTGTGGATATGGTTTGGATATACATGGTGTGGATGTGGTGGTGTGAATATGGTGTGTATATCCATGGTGTGGATATGGTGTGGATATCCATGGTGTGGATATGGTGGTGTGGATATCCATGGAGTGAATATGGTGGTGTGGATATCCATGGTGTGTCATACCTGGCACTGGCATTCGATGTTTAGTTCAATCAGTTGCCAATAGGTGGAAGCACCGTCACAGTGTTTCACGAAAATAAAACCCACGAAATATTAACTATTTGGTGTTCAACTTAGGTAAATGATGTCAAATTTGATGAGATGTTCCTTACTCATCGCGTTCGAGAGTGTTATTCGTCCTTTTGACAAAACCTTTTGTTTACGTTAATATAAGAACCAGCTAACATCTGCGTGCAGTTGTAAGCGAAGCGTTATAGTAACCTTGAGCGAAGCATTGCATGCAATCAGCCTGGCAAAGCGACCACGGTATCGAAGGTGGAGAGCTCAAATTTAGTTGGTATGTTAATAGAAGTGTCTTCTCTCAGGACGCAAATAACTTTGTTGATATCATCCTTACTTTGTAAGATACGTATACCAATAATTTTATCTTAAGATGTCTCAAGCTGCGTCGGCGGTGGTGTCAGGTCTTTGGCAATAGTGTAGAATGCTAGAACATTGCATAATCTTAACAGGATCCAGAGAACATATTTGTTACTCCTTACAGTGTTTCTGCTAGATTCGAAATGTGCAGTTTTATACCGAACACCCAATGGCAGCAGGCCCGGCCGGGCGCTCCGCCGCCCGGCGCTAGTTCCGCGTATGGCACACCATGCTTATAGTGATATAGAGCAGGTAAAAAACCTGCTTTGGTTTGCAGAAAACTCACTGACCATGTCAAATACTTTTATTTTTACCTAGTATACATTTTCCCAAGTTTTCTTTTTTTTCAAAACATTTGTGACTCCGTCACCTTTTAGTCACAGCAAACGGTTTCCAAACACTGTCAAATCCACCAGAGAGGTTGCTCAGTGCTGTTGGTCCAGGGTGCTCCAGGCGCCGGGCGTCCTCGTCTACCACATGTCCAGGCCCACCCGCGGGATGGCTTGACTGTTGCAGTCAGCGACGACGTTGGTGGCGCTGTCGGCCACGCGGAACGCCAGCGGCTGGATTTGCTTTATGTCTGCCACGTTGTCACACAGCAGGCGTGCCCAGCTGGCGTGGCGAACCTGCTCCAACTGCACGCCTGACAGCCGCCACGACCTCTCGGAGCCCCCCAGGTCATAAAAGAAGTTATCCCCGTGGCGTAGACGGATGAACTGGTCTCCCAACAGGCGTCCGAACGTGGGGCCAAGAAGAACGTGCGGCAGATGCTGCTCTAGGATTCCGCCGATGAAGAGGTCCACGTCGTCGACATGCGCGTACACGCCGCTCAGTGCCGTAATCGCCGCAGCTGTCATGACCGGGCTCAGGTCATTCCAGGTGATGGCGCGATCCTGCCCAGTGGCTTCGCGCGCGTCGTTGTACGTCGCGATACCGTGATCTCGGCCTCGCTGGATGTTGAGCGCCACCAGATCGAGCCCGTGCGATTCACCGTCGGCTTGAAATAGGTGCTCGGTGAGATCAGAGGCAAAGTTGGCGTCCAGCGCCTGAATGCGCTGCGCGGCGAGACCGCGAGCCAACTGCGTCAGAAGATCAGCGTCGTAGAGGAGATGCGGATCGAAGAAGACGTCGCGCAGGATGACGCTCGACGTCTGGACGCCGTCGGAGGAGAACAAGCCGGGTGTGCCGGAAACGAGGCTGTGGCCAAACCGGAGCACCGCCGTGGAGAAGACGTTGGTGATGAACGGCTTAACCAGGCTGCTGTACTTGCTGGAGTAGCTGCTGCCTCTGCCCGTGAGCAGCTCATTGCGCGAGAGGAAGTCGAGGTCGAGCAGCGTCGGCAGCCATTCGTTGTAGGTGATGTGCTGTAGCTGGCCGATGACGATACGTCGTGTCTCCTGGAACAGCCGTTCGTCGTCCCAGTCGCAGTGTCTCGCCTCCAGTACGGTCGCTATGCGGTTGTGCTCGCGAAGCAAGATGGTGTGCACCAGCGTCAAGCCAACCTGCTCGTTAACCCGCTCATCGCCTGCCTCGAAACACTGGGTGGATGCATTAGAGCACTGGGCGTCATCGTCGGCGGGCAACAGTGAGCCGGGCTGCATCCTCAGCCGTCCACCGCTGAGATCACGCAGTCCAAGCTGTTGGTCGGCTTCCGAGCCGTAGATTTGCGAGCCGTCCAGGAAGTGCGTGAGGTCATTCTGCTGCTGGGCGTCCTTCGAACTGCCACATTCCTGGGCCTCAGCCGGCATAGAGCGTGCAAAATTAATGCAGCTCACCCCGAGCGGCCCGAAGAAGGGGTCGTCGTCGGGGACCTCGATAGGGAGGCACTGCGGGTGCGTGTCGGCGTCTGGCAGGAGCTGATGGTTGTCAGAACAGCACTCAATCTCCGTGCCGTCGCTGAGGAGGAATATGGGCGCCACCGCCAGGTCATGGTCCACGATCTGACCCCACTGCATCACGGAGAGCGTGAAGCGGTCGTCGGCTGCCTCGGTGTCGCTGGTGACGGCCTGGCTGACGAGTCGAGCGGACGGCAGCGAGGAGCCGTCCTGCTGCCGGCTGCGAGGCTCGTACACGCAGTCATCGTACCTGCTCGGCAGCAGGCGCAGGAAGGGCTCCCCGGCCATCCCCAGCCGCGGGTTGATCGGGTTGTTGCAGGAGCCGTCTGCGGTGCGGAAGGAAGGGGAGGCGGGGCAGTTGGGGGTGTATGGACCGTCGTTTAATCGGGAGCCTCCGCCGTCGCCGTCGCCGCCTCTCACACTACCGCCGTTATCGCTGGGACGTCTGGTTCGCTCCAGCTGGAGGAGGGCACGTCGCGCGCTTTTCTGCTGTTCCGGGCTATAAGCCTGTAGCTGGTGGTGGTGTCGCGTCGGGCCGCGCGCCCCCACCCTGTGCTTAAGCAGCGATCGCTCCAGCTTTTCCTGCGCGGCCAACAGCTCCTCAGGAGCGGCGCTGTCCGCAGAAGAGGTGCGGTACGCAGGAGTACAGGAGCTATGCTGGGTGGGGATCAGGTCAGGCAGCGAGCCGGGTACCTGAGCGGTTGGAGGTGTCTCGCAACAGACCCCGACTGCCAGGTCAGCGAGGAGACAGCTGTTGTCGGACATCCCAGCCGTAGCCACCCGACACTGAGACGGCGCGACGCAGCGGCAGCTGTCCCCACCGCCACCGCCTGTGCTTCTCATGCCGTCGTCAGGGCCACCGCCGCCGCCGCCCGGTCTGTCCGTGCGCTGCCTCGCACCGGTGACCACCATAGCCACCGCCAGCTGAGGGAGAATAGACGGGTGATTTGGTGTTATATCGGGGGTTTGGAATATGGATGGAGAAAAATGGAGTTATTACTTGAAATCGATAGACGAGACCAAAATATATTGTACATGTATCACATTTTGCATATAACAATTCGTACCGAGAGATATTTCAAGTCACAGTTGATAAGCGATCCACGCTTATAACGACCAGTATTTGCAAGTACTTGGTAACGAATTTCGAATTCCGGGCTTGTCTCGTATTGTTTTTTTGACAAAATTGCATGCAAAATATGTCTCTCTCACTCTGTCCATTGTGATTATGTGCCCTATTATCCTTAACAATCAGCAAACATTGAATAATATGGTAACCAAATTAGCAGTTAACTTGGGCACGCTACGATGGCCTAGTTAGTGGTTGGGACCCTCAATTTGTGAAAATTGGTTAATTTGTTTTCAACATTAGGCGTTTTGTATAGTTTTGTCTCTAGCTGTATACAACACTATGCTTTAGCTTATCATGAAACATAATCATTTACAACAACACAAAATCACCAAACAATGACAAAACTGGCAGTGAAATCGGAAGTTCACTTGGGCACGCAACTGCAACCTACTTATTGTCGGTGATTTGTTTCAGGGACCAATCAGAGACGTTATCAAAAGAAAGAAAAGCGCCAGGTATGTCGCGCTTCCAAATAGTGAAATGAAAACACCGATAATGTACTCCGAAAGAAGTATATGTACTTGTTTGTTAAGTTTCCCCCAAACAAATTTCGAAATAGACAAAGTTGTGATTTCATTTTTAAATTGAGACAGATCAATTTGATACCATACACGATGCATAAGATAATGCAGAAAAGTAGATAAAAAGGTGGATATTTCCTTTTAAAATTTAACTATTTAAAATGTATTTATATTTGTTTTACAATTTCATTTAAATTTACTTTTACAATTTAATTTAAATTTATTTCTAAATTTATTTCTAAATTTAATTATTTAAAATTAATTTAAATTAATTTTATAAATTAATTATTTAAAATTAATTTTAATGTAATTTAAATTATTACAATTATTATAACTTGAATTTTAATTGAAATGATTGCTCAAAATATGATCATATAAATATCTGCTGGCAAGTGTGTGCACGGATCGCAGAGACGGATCCCAGATATTAGGTCTCTCCACAAATATACAGGCCAAATCTTTGTTTCCGAACAGATCTAATGACAAATGCAGCAGTCTGAATTGGCTTCCATTGAATCTTTCGATGAGATGAAATTTTGCAGAAAAAAAAGAAAATTGTCTTCGGTTCCCGAAGGATCCTTTGATCAACCTTCATCGTGGATATATTATCTCAAGTGATCTTGATCATTGGTCTCGCTGGACTGTATGATTTGAGTGCGGGATTGAGGGCGTGTAGTTTGAGTGCGGCGTTAAATTTGCAATTGTAATTAGTAATTACATTATTTTTTAACAGAGTTTATCAACCTGTTGAGACTCTCACTCTCAGCAGATATAAATCATGCAGATGTAAAATTTACCATTTCCAAAATACATAAATTATTCAAAGCTGCTGCGAGGAACATGATTAGCGTTATCAATAACCTCGGAATCAGTGACCTTATCCTCGTTGTTTTTTATATTATTTAAGAAGAGAAAACTTTAAAAATGACTTGTTTATTGATATTTCGGCCGCAGGCCTTTTTCAAAATTACATCTATGGATATACAAGATTCTGGATTGGATAGAAACGTGGCTTTCAGGACGCCAGCAAAGGGTTATATTGAATGGGTGCCAATCACAATGGAAGGAGGTTCTCAGTGGGGTTCCACAGGGCTCAGTCCTGGGCCCATTGCTTTTTATAATATTTGTGAATGCAATTGAGAACAGTATAGACAGCAAAGTCTTGAAATTTGCAGACGATCTAAAAGTTGTCAGGATTATTAGAGGAAAACATGATCAGGATGTTTTTCAATCAGATCTGGACAAGCTAGTTGAGTGGTCTGAAGCATGGCAGATGAAATTCAATTTGAGTAAATGTAAGATTATGCACGCTGGACGGGTTAGCAGTAAACATAGGTATGAAATGGGTGGGCAGAAAATGGAGCAGATTGAAAAGGAAAGAGATTTAGGTGTCGTGGTAAACAATAGACTATCAGCGTCAGACCAGGTTGTAGAAGCTAGGAAAAAGGCACTTAGAATGCTAGGGGCCATTAACAGAAATGTTTCCTACAAGAGTGAAAAGGTAATAACAAAACTGTATTGTGCATACGTTAGACCACATTTGGAGTATTGTGTCCAAGCCTGGTCTCCAACATATGAGAAAGATTGCTGGTTGTTAGAAAGAGTTCAAAAAAGGGCAACAAAAATGATTAATTGTCTTGGTAGTTTACCTTATGAAGATAGATTAAGGAAATTGGGTATGTTTTCACTTAGATATAGAAGGCTAAGAGGAGATCTAATTGAAGTCTTCAAATTTGTAAATAGTCAGCATTCTGGATATTTAAAGGGTATGTTTGAGTTCAATAGGGAAAATCGAGGTAGAGGTCATCAGCATAAACTCATTATGAAACAAAGTAGGACTAGGCTACGACAGTCATTTTTCAGTAGAAGGGTTGTAGGACATTGGAATATGCTACCAGGGGATGTCGCTGATGCAGTGACACTTGCTTCCTTCAAAATTAGATTAGATAAATACTTTACAGAGAAGGGATTAGTTCATAAATACTCGTGGGATTAGCCTTCTTTTATGCAGGTAGAGTAAGGTGATTTGAAGGGGCGAGACTGGTGGAGGGGGGGGATGGGGGGGGGGGTGCAACCTCGGATGGGCCCAAGAGGCTCTTTGTTGCACTTTTCTTTTATGTCTTTATGTCTTTATGTCTTACAATGTTCACATAAATATAAGAGAATATATATATATATATATATGCACCGCATTCGTCGCCTGCCGATTCAATTTCGATACATTTCAAATATATCTCGTGACAGACATTCCAACTATCTTCACTATTTCGGAAGTCATTGTCACTCACAGCCGCGTCGGCAATGTGTCACGCATTACTATACATCATCAACCATGTTACATTCTCCAACATACATACATATTTAACGTTCATACGAGTACATTACAACATTGACAATATTCAACAAAACTCTACACTACACGCATAATAGGCCACGATGATCCCTGGGTATTTAAAGCTGGTGCGCGACTCCTAATGATTTTACTCTCTGCGATCTTTCTATCCGGATGATCCGGAGCTCTGTACACAATTTTGAGATCTAATAGGCCTGAGTGTGTACGAATTTCGTCCTGGTTGTGCTCGTTTAGGAAATGATCACCGAACGGGGTGTTTGCCGTTTTGTTGATGGCGTCACGTCTATGCTCGTTGTACCGCAAGCGGATTGGACGCATGGATTCACCTACATATTCCCCTACCTTTCCCCCCTTTGTTGGCAAAGCTTACAGCGAAATGAACTACGTTGTTTTGCGTACAATCCCCCTTGAAACCGGACATGCATAAATGACACTTGCGACCCCCTGGACAACTAGGCTTGCAAATTGAAAACCTCACACAAATTGTTTTTAGTTTGTTATCGTTCCTTGAAGCTATACGTACTCGTAATTTTGACTTTCTTATGATGTGTAACGTGTTTGACTTTCCACAAGAGCTGTTCACCTATCTTTTCGCCCCTTCCCCTACCTCTCTCGTCACCCCTCACCCCTCTTCCCGCCTCTCCCCTCCCCCTCTTGGGCCTTAATCGTTGAACTTCTCACAGTAATCTCTTTAAGAGTCTCGAAGTATACCCGTTTTCTAACAACAAGTTACAGATTTTGTTAACGTTTTTGTCCTCCTTTTGTTTACTTGACGAGTTGTTGTAAGCCCTATGAAACATGTTACGAACGATGTTGTGTTTTGTGTCCTTGGGATGAGCCGATGATGAGTGAAGAATGATCCCGAGTTTTAAAGAGATGGCTGAGAGAAGTTCAACGATTAAGGCCCAAGAGGGGGAGGGGAGAGGCGGGAAGAGGGGTGAGGGGTGACGAGAGAGGTAGGGGAAGGGGCGAAAGGGGAAGGAGGGCGAGTACAGAGGACGGTTTTCTAACTTTGCCTTACATAGATGAACAGCTCTTATGGAAAGTCAAATATCGTAAGAAAGTCAAAATTACGAGTACGTATAGCTTCGAGGAACGATAACAAACTAAAAACAATTATTGTGAGGTCTTCAATTTGCAAGCCTAGTTGTCCAGGGGGTCGCAAGTGTCATTTATGCATGTCCGGTTTCAAGAGGGATTGTACGCGAAAGAACGTAGTGTATGAAATTCGCTGTAAGCTTTGCCAACAAAGGGGGTGGAAGGTAGGGGAATATGTAGGGGAATCCATGCGTCCAATCCGCTTGCGGTACAACGAGCATAGACGCGACGCCATCAACAAAACGGCAAACACCCCGTTCGGTGATCATTTCCTAAACGAGCACAACCAGGACGAAATTCGTACACACTCAGGCCTATTAGATCTCAAAATTGTGTACAGAGCTCCGGATCATCCGGATAGAAAGATCGCAGAGAGTAGCATCATTAGGAGTTGCGCACCAGCTTTAAATACCCAGGGATCATCGTGGCTTATTATGCGTGTAGTGTAGAGTTTTTGTTGAATATTGTCAATGTTGTATTGTACTCGTATGAACGTTAAATATGTATGTAGTGTTATGTTGGAGAATGTAACATGGTTGATGATGTATAGTAATGCGTGACACATTGCCGACGCGGCTGTGAGTGACAATGACTTCCGAAATAGTGAAGATAGTTGGAATGTCTGTCACGAGATATATTTGAAATGTGTCGAAATTGAATCGGCAGGCGACGAATGCGGTGAATATATATTTATGTGAACATTGTATATCCATAGATGTAATTTTGAAAAAGGCATGCGGCCGAAATATCAATAAACAAGTCATTTTTAAAGTTTTCTCTTCTTAATTTTTTTTTTAACGAGGATAAGGTCACTGATTCCGATGTTATTTCCAAAATACAGTAAAAAACGAAAATATTAACATTATTATATGATAGGTAGCATTGAGCAACTTTCGTTTCTCCGTTATTGCGTTACCAACAATAATGATTTTCTTCAGCAACGAAGTACATGCTCGTCATTAAAAATTGTGACGGACCGTGTGACTTTCGTTACTTAAAAATATGGCCCGTGTCTCCGATCGATTGAACGGGTCACGATGTACGGTCTCTCTTGAAAGTATCCATGCACTGTTCAGTCTCTCTTGGAAGTATATATATGCACTCTACAGTCTCTCTTGGAAGTATCTATGCACTGTACAGTCTCTCTTGGATCTATTGGCCGTGGATCGATACTTTCAAGAGAGACTGTACACTGTACAGTGTACAGTCTCTCTGTACACTGACTACAGAGACTGTATATTGTACAGTCTCTCTTGAAATTATCGATCCCCGGCCAAGAGACCCAAGAGAGACTGTACAGTGCATAGATACTTTCAAGAGAGACTGTACATACACCAGTAATGTGTATGTACATATAAGAATTTGGACCACTTTCCGGGGAACAGACCACTGTGACCACGATATGAAACCAACGCAGCGCGACTACAGAGCTGCAGCGCATGTGTTTCAACTAAGCTCGCACGTCCTCCTCTTGACGGCTGAGGGTAGGGAGCCACGGACTTAATGATTGCACTTCTAAACTAAGACCGGACTTCTAATCATGTTCAACGACAAAAAGTTGACAGAGGTGAATAGGTAAGACACCTAAATAGTATCTAAATAGACTTCAAGTCATTTAGCTCATTTATTTATTGGTAAGTAGCCAATGATCACGCCATTCTGAAATAAGAAATACAAGGTAATGAAATCACTAGAACATTCGGACACAGCCAGTACGCAACCAAGTATGGATTACTCTAGTATCTTTGTTTGTTCTTGCGCGATTTTGATCAACTTTGAAAGAGTGAAGTAAGATGACTGGGTAGTCAAGATGCCCACCTTTTACAAACCAAACTATGGCGCGACAAACGGGATGTTTGGAAACATATCCTCCTACTGAGCTTCATTCCCAGGGCAATGGCACGGAAAGAAACATCACGCCTTTTTAAGTCCTCTTTTAGGTAAGAAATGGGCCTTCAAACGGATAGTTAACATATGTTTTGTAATAATATTTTGAATATTATTACGGGTTAAACAGGGATGATTACGAGCGAGCACGTAGCGCTCGCTCGTCTTTCCGTGGTATATGGGACAAATCTGAATATGAGCCGCCCGGCCCGTGGCGACGCTTTTGAGAAGCTAATATCTCTGCAACCGTACGTCCGATTGACAAGCGGGTTTCTTTGCTGAGCAGCCCCATTCAACCTACCCTGTTTGAGACCAGTACCGACTCACGTGGGTGACTACCACTGCTCGTGGCGCGTGCTGCGTGAGGGGTGTTGGAAGGGGTTTCCTCTCAATAACTCCGCAACGGCTGAGCCGGTTGTGTTCAAATTTGGTGTGTGGTTAGGGACCCCTCCGCCGCCGCTTTCCCACAAGTCAGGGATGGGGTGCCTCTGCACGTGCGCACGTGCGCGCGTGCGCACCCCTATTCTATATCGCAGGATTGGCTGAGCCGATTGTGTTCAAATTTGGTGTGTGGTTAGGGACCTCCCAGCCGCCACTTTCCCACAAGTATGGGACGGGGTGCCTCTTCACGTGCGCACGTGCACACCCTTTTTGTATCTCAGAAACTACTTGCCCGATGGAGTTGAAATTCATCACACATTTTATTCGCGCTCGCTCGTTCATAGCTAACTTCGGCGTCCTACTGGTAAAATAATCACAAAATAATAAAATAAAAAATAGCTTAGATTAATAAAGCATTTTTGATCGATAATGATTTTTGTTGATTTCGACGTTTGCGTGTGCCACGCGCTGTGGACCACCCCTATCAGAACGCACGATTTATCAAACAAAATTGATGTGATGGACCTATCCAATGGTGAAAACCCGATCTCAATCGGAGCAGTGGTTGCAAAGTTATTAGCTTCCGAAAAGCGTCTGTACGGCCGTGTCTGGCCGGTTCGGGCCGGGTCAAATGTAAATTTGTCTAGTAAGTTACGAGAAACCTCACGGGGCTTCGCGCCCGCTCGGTAACGAACGCCATTTTTTCTCTCGAACCAATGCAATTCAAATATAATACATTCGATTGAACCATAGGTCTGCTTGGTTCTGTTATTATTACTATACCAGCTGCAAATAAAGACATTAGTTACGACAGTGTATTGATCACTGAGCGGGGTACCTTGTAAACACAGAAACGTTCCACAGTTGTTTAGAGGATCTGCAGTCGACGACCGCGTTTGAATTTTGATCCAATCCAGGTGGTTGATTTCACTAAATCGACTTCAATAAGCCGACGCCTCTGTGGAGGTTGTAATTGCATGCGAAGCCTTACATACCCATCATGCATATCAACGAAACTGCTTGGCTTTCTGCTTCATGGTGATGCGGCTTGTAGCATCACCCTAAATAATTTTTCTCCGCCACAGGGGGCGGGGGACGTGTCCCCCAATTTGTATGGGACTTTTAAGATTATGCCTGTGGGCGTTGCATAGAAAGAATCAACTTCAGAATGCCTCCCCCCCCCCCCCCCCCACCCATTTTCGGAACGTGGTGGAGCTCTTGGCTCGTAGATCGTAAGCGTTGTGTTGGAGAATAAGCGTCCATGACTGGCAATTTATTTAATTGGGTTGGGGGAATGGCAGAATTTCTCGCTAACCCCTCTCGCGCTTTCATTAACATTTGAAGTTTAGAACGAAATGCTTCAAAGAAGTTCTTCCTTCCCCTTGAAAGCATCCCTGCGTTAAATAGGATCTCCGAATGATTTATAAACAACGCCGGGATGTCCTCAGATTCAAGAAGTAAGTCCTGAGACTCGGAACAGACAGATGTTCGCTTCCTACTTACCACTATAATGAACTTCATCGCTGCAACTGGAGCTTCTGTGCCGTCTGACCGGACTAGGCCCGTGTGCCAGCGGATAGTGGCGTCATGGCCGCCACTGGCACCTTTATACCAACCCATGGCCAGGGGCGGCGCCACCGGCGGGGGGGGGGGGGGGGGCAGGAGGAGCAAGCTACTACCCCTCTGGCGTTGGCTGACGCCAGTGCACAATGGGTGAGAACGGCTTTTAAACGCTTCACGGCGTTTCTACTTCAATTTACGGCATCGATTTGAACATGTAGCATATCAATCGATAGCTGATGAATCAGGGAGCTCAAAATATGCACTTTCTTGTATCTGGGTTTAACCCGGCATTGACAGGGGGAGGAAATATTCCCCCCTCGTTATCTCCGGAACCAATGATCGCCGCGAGACGCGCAAGGCGGCATTCGAAAGCTCTCAGTGGGTCGCATCTAAAGCGTACTCGAAATTGTGGAATTGAGATCACATATTAGGTCAAAGTTGGGTCAAAGGTCAAAATCGACGCATTTGAGTTTATGGGCCATACTTTCCATCCAAAGTATTTGATTGCGACCATGATCACCCAAGGTGCTCCCAAAGGTATGATACACATCCCGGATGAGCTAAAGTGAGATTCTTGGCAAAGGTCATGGTCAGGTCACAAAAGGTCACTATGCGCAGAAAATCTACGAAAGTCATGCGACACATGTTTTATGGGCTATTTTACCCGTGTAATTCGATAGTGATAGTCATTTTACCATCTGACTTCATTTAAGTGAAGTTAGTGTCAAGCTCGACTCAGATCAAGGTCAGGTCACATAAGGTCAAAATTTGAAATTGATCAATATAAATTAAAAAAGAATGTGTCTAGACCGGTTTTGTCTCAGAAATACAGTGCTGACATTGATTTGTCTGTATCTGGTCAATAAAAGTCAAAAACGCAATTTCAAAATATCACATGAGTTACTCTTACTTATGGCAAGTCAGTCAAAAATAGAGATATTGCTTTGAAATTTGGTTTGGGTATTGACCATATGTGGTTCTCCAACGTATATTCCGTTTTTTTGAAAATGTTTGAAAAATTTGATTTTTATAGCATTTTTTTTAATTGTTGAATTTGGGGGGGGGGGGGTAAAAAAATCAACAATCCGAGACAGCCATTTTGTAGCCCTTGTCATTTGCTATCATTACACTTTTGTATTTCATTTATCTAAAAAAATAGCCTTTGTACGGCCAGTTAACTAAGGACCGCAGAGATCCGGGCATTGTAATGGCGCCGAGTTAATAGTGATGTACACTATACAATAAGCTCGAAAAAAACGCACATATGCGCAAGGTTTATTTGTTTAGACACAAAGTATAAACCTTAACCCTCGCCCTACGGGGGGGCTGACAGGCCCCCCCCCCCCCCCCCCCTGAGGTTTTTCTTGAATAACTTTTTACACATGTGGTGCATCTTGCTGAAATTTTCAGTAGCTGAGTTTACAGCAATTATACGCAGGCTGTAAAAATTTATTTGAAATTGGTTGAGAAATTTTGGAAATAATGACGTTTCGATGACGTCATGTTGGTAAAAAATAGGTATCGTTACCAAACTTGCAGTACCTTCGCTCACAACAATTCTACACATGTTGGCAAAAGGAAAAATATGAGGGTATGATAGGTCAACCGGGAATGACGTCAGAGTGACGTCATGTTTTTTTCGGTTTTTGTTGCAAAATAATGGTTTGCGGAAAACGCTGTCAAAGGTACGATGTTTGAGATAAACTCAATTGTCTTAAATCAAATTACTGACAATAGACCGGGCTATCAAATTGCTATCTCGGATTTTTGATTTTTTGAAAATTCAAACTTTTGAGAAATCCTGAGAAAAAACTTTGAAAGAAAATCCTTTGAGAAAAAACTTTTTAGAATTTTTTTTGTTTTTTTTTACAAAATTTTCAAGAAAAAATCAGAATTATCCAAAAACCGGATATATGTGATCGAGACGTGTGAGTTGAATATGTGTACCAAATTTGAAGTCGATATCTTTAAAAATGACTGAGTTATGACCTTTAAATGACAACGACCACCTCTCACAGCATTACTATGCATAAAAAATGCATTTCCATTTTTGCTTTTTACTTCTATTTATATGGAACAAACAATGTTCTAAGGTCATTTTACGCGTTCTAGACGAAAAACAAACCCATAAACATGTGTTACAACGCCTAATGACAGTAATCTGCAGTTTGACCTCGTGACCTCTGATGACCTTGACCTGACCCAAGGTCATAAACAGCTTAGAAAGGTACTTAGAAGTGTCAGACACACGAATCATACCGATTTATCGACAGTTTATGCGTTTAATATCGTAATTTTGCGCGACAATTCCATCCATCGAGACCTTTTGACACGGTCAAACATTTTGTACTTGACTTGACCTGTGACGTCATCGGTCACCCCGAGGTCAACAATATTATGTTTCCCTCGATAAATTTCCCAGGGCTATCGAATGCCGTTCGAATTTTTACATTCGGCCCAGTAGTTCCGAAGATCCGAGGGGAGGGGCAAAAAATAACCCCCCCCCCCCAGTAAGTCGCGTTATGAAATATACCCCAGTAACTCGCGGGTTAAGAGAAGTCCCCCCCCAGGGGAGGAGGCCCCGGTGACTCCCCGAGTCCCCCCGGTAACATGTGGTGGCGCCGCCCCTGTCCATGACCGTCGAAGGCATGGTACCACAGGTGTGTGTTCTGAGGAGTCTGCAGAGTAGCGTGCAGTGCTGACAGGAGCTCCCTGTCAGTATTTCATGCTGGACAGGAGGCCCCCGGTGCTAGAAAAGAGGCTCCCGGTACTAGACAGGAGGCCCCGGGTACTAGATAGGAGGCCCTCCGTGCTACACAGGAGGCCCCCGGTACTAGATAGGAGGCCCTCCGTGCAAGACAGGAGGCCCCCGGTACTAGACAGGAGGCCCCCGGTATTAGATCGGAGGCCCCCGGTACTAGACAGGAGCAGACTGGTTATTGGTTTGACACAGATTGAATGGATTGGAATCGTTCAATCAAAATTCCTAGAATAAAAAAAAATCACCACCAGATCTTTTGATTCATGAATCGTGATTGAATCAAAACCCGCATCAAATCAAGGCTGATTGAATCAAAAGATTTAACGATTCAAGTAAACTGGTAAATTGTGCCAATAATACATGCAGTCCTAGTGGCTACATCATTTATACTGAAAGACTATTACTGTAACAATGTGTTAATGATCATATGTATGTATGTATATTGTATAATGTATATGTATGTTTCCATTTTTATTGATTTGACATAAATTCACCACATATATTTAGATGTTGAATCAAACGTGAATCGATTAAAATATTTGTTTTGATTCTTTGAATCGGAAAGAATCCATTCTCAAAATTGTATCCGTCAATCGAATGGTGATTGAATCATTCAGATTCCAAAATGAATCATGATTGAATCGTTCAAAAAAGTGGAATCAATAACCAGTCTGCTTGGGAGCAATAAGTCAGTCAAAAATCAAGATATTGCTTTGAAATTTGGTTTGGTTATCGTCACTTGGTTCTCTCATATATATTCAGTTTTTTCTCGAATATACCTATTTATAATTTTGATTTTTTGAAACATTTCCCGAAAAAAGTTTTTCTTATTTTGGGGGGTCAAAAACTCCAACTTTGGCAAATTCGAGATAGCCATTTTGAAAGCTATGTCATTCTCTTCCTTTTGACGTTTTGTATTTGCAATTTGCTTCAAAACTCGATTTTCTACGAGTTGTCAAACATTTATCATTTTTCCACCAAAAATGGCATCATTACGTCACTAAACGTCATCTCCCAAACTACTTACAAATTCAATGCAATTTTGACAGAAGACGTAGACTTGATGCAGCATAATGTACCGAACGTTTCACGTCGATATGTTAGTTTTCTAGTTATTGAGAAAATCCGGGAAGGGGGAGGGTAAAAAAACGGGAGGGATGGGGACTCGGACTTGTTGGACTTTTTAGCTATTTAATGTCTCGTGCCTTAGGCGCTCGCTTCCCTTCGCAAATCGCAAAAAAAAACATCTTCAACCCATCTCCAACTCCAACCAACCCATCTCCGACACATAGCTACAGCCATTTAACGCACTTGTAATTTAACGAATTTCTCCGGAATGGAGGTTCCCTATGCATAAAGGCACGTGAATTACAGACAGATTGTTGGCTGCGTTTATTCAGCGTGGAAATACAGACGCCGCTGAAATATAATATTTTTTCCGGGATCTCCGGGATGGAGGCTGCCCGCTCACAAGGCACGTGATTTCAACCGCGGAACGACACGGACACCTTGCTGTGTGTCTTCGCGGAGATACAGAATCTATTCAAATCGTAAGGTAGACTAGCGCCTTGTGCTCGCTCTGCGTCGCAATCCCATATATTCGCAATAACTATAGATGGATGGAGATTTGTATTTTTTTACTTGGCGGGCTTGCGGGGCTTGCGGCGCTTGACTTTCTCGACTTTTTGACTGACTTTTTTACCTTTGACTTTTTTACTTTTTGTTTACTTTTGTTTTACTTTGTTTACTTTCGACTGCACTTTTTTTACTTCACCTCCAATCCATTTCCAACTCCAACCAAGCCATCTCAGACACATATCTATAGCTATTTAACGCAATTGTAATTTAACGAATTTCTCCGGAATGGTGGTGGAAAGGCTCGTGAATTCAGTGACGTCATGACGCCGGTGCGGTATGTGCAGCTACTGATACGATACGTGCCGAGTTGCAGCGGCCCTTGACGGAGTTTCGGTGCCTTTTTGAGCGGGTTTCGAGGCATTGGTGGTTCGTACCCCCCCCCCCCCCCCTTCCTCTCCTATCACACACACCCGGCATGACCCTCTTCCACCAACAACTCCCTGCCCATGTACAACACGGCCGGACGGGACCTCGGCTCGGATCAAATTCTCCGGCAATCTCCTGGACGAAAGACCCCCACCTCACTAACGCACGTGCTTGACCCTCATTCCAACT
>JAXIVJ010015629.1:0-31051 GCA_036785665.1 Chirona hameri
GGTCTCAGCTCAGCCGACTGGTCTCAGGTCAGCCGACTGGTCTCAGGTCAGCCGACTGGTCTCAGCTCAGCCGACTGGTCTCAGGTCAGCCGACTGGTCTCAGGTCAGCTGACTGGTCTCAGGTCAGCCGACTGGTCTCGTCAGCCGACTGGTCTCGTCTCAGGTCAGCCGACTGGTCTCAGCTCAGCCGACTGGTCTCAGGTCAGCCGACTGGTCTCAGGTCTGTCGGAGACGGCGCCCTGCCTTAACCCTCACCAGTGCAGGGGGGGGGGGGCACCCCCTCGGTTTTTCGGGAATAACTCGCGTAAATATCAACCAATTGAGATGAAACTTTCAGTACCATACTTGTGAACAATTTGACACATACTCTGAAATTTTTAAAGTTGTAGAACATATGACCCGTGATCTTTTACATGTTTCTCAAGGTCATGTCAGGCGCAACTGGCGTCCGTAGTATTGATCTTTGTAACTTGTGCAGTTTCATGGTGTTTGTTGTTCAGGAGCATATGCACAGGTGTTTCCAGGTGACAGTGTTGGTTTCCCTTGATATTGTGACCTTCATTGACCTTTTCAGAGGTCACTCGAGGTCACTGACCTCCGATGACCTGATATTACTTGTTTGGCTTCTGGCAGTTTCTAGGACATTGTGTGACGCTAATTTCAAATATGGGATTCATCTTACATAATTATATGTTCCACTGGGACCATGCGCCTCCACAAGTCAACCGAGGTCACTGACCTCAAATGACCTGACTTGACCTGACATGACCTTTTTGGAATTTGACAGTTTCTAGGACATTTTGTAACGCTGATTACAAATTTGGCACCCATTTAGCATAATTATATGCTCATTCTTGATTCTAGCTCTATTAAATTCAATGTATACGCATTTACAATTTGGTTGAAGTTTGGGTCATTGACATGATCTCAGAGGTCACCTAATGATCTAGGACCTTAAAATCGTGTATCAATGGATTCCTCTCGTGACAAGCAACACGCTCGTTTTTTAATCATTATTTGACATCAGCTGAACACTCCACAACAAGCGTGGCTATTACGTGTCATTGTCATGAAGTTAGAACAGATGGATTAAGTCAAGGTACTTACATACAAGCACACGCACACCGCACACATACTGATATTTACAAGTGTCACATATTCCGCGTACTGACTCGCTGGTCACGCATTACGTACATGCATCTTTGCGGCTCGTTTAAATGCTGCTGGCGTCAATCGCATCGCGTCGCCGGGCATAGCATTGAGCACAGATGTTGCCTGACATAAAAACGATCGCTTGCCTGCCGCCGTTCTCATCGGGGGCGGCCGCAGCAGCCGGTCCTGCCGGGTGGTACGATCACCCGCTCGTGAGTCAGCGTACGTCACAAACTGAGTAGCGAGTTCCGTGGGCTCGCCAAGTACACACATCTTGTGGGCAAGAATGGCCACCTGAAGATGGTACATCTCATGAGCTGTGAGCAGGCCCAGGTCACCCCGCGCGCGAGACACGTGGTCAAACTTACGGAGCCCTGTCACGACTCGGGTGGCAAAATTCACGACTTTCATAAGTCTGTCGTCGTTTGAGACCGAGCCGTTTCCGCACACCGGAAGACAGTATCTCACGCGCGAGATGACCAAGGCCTGCACCACTGACAGCATGGCGCGCCGCGGGAGGAAGGCCCTCAGGTGGCGGAGACCGATCAGGAGGCCGATGCATTTGTGCACCACGTCACTAACGTGCGCGTCCCAGCTGAGGTGACGGTCGAACGTGACGCCTAGGTTCTTAACGCACCGGCTCTCCTTCACGGTCTCACCACCGACCCGCACGCTGACAGGGGAGAGGTCGCGGGTGTTCTGACGGGTGCCAAGGAGAAGGATTTCCGTTTTGGATGTGTTGAGTTTAAGTCCGTGGGCATGGAACCACGATGCTAGGGAAGATAAGGTAGACTCCATGCGTAGGATAAGTGCAGGAAGGTTGTGCTTGGTGTCGGACATAAGGATTTGGGTATCGTCAGCGTACTGGGTCACATGAGCGTCCGGCGCGTGCAGGCTGAGGTCGTTGGCGAAGATAGTGAATAACAGGGGACCTAGGACTGACCCTTGGAAGACTCCCATGGTGTTGGGAAGAGGTTTTGAAACGACTCTGTCACCGGAAGGAGAAGTGAGACAGATGGACTGAGTATGACCGGAAAGATAGCAGGTAAACCAGGCATGTAACCAGGCAAAGCTCTTCTTTGAATCAAAGCTCTAGTTCAATTAGGGGCGAAACGATAGGGGGGGGGGGGGTTATGCCAGCCCCCGCACGGTCACGCACTGATCGGACGCTGCACGGGCGAGGGTTAATGGAGTGTTAGATGCGGTTTCCTATCAGTCGTCATTCGATGATGGTGTTAATTAGATGCTGATGTCTGACCTGGCTGCGAAGAAGTCCTTTCATCCTGTCTGGGAGCGGACATTGTTAGATCGTTTAGTATACAGACTAACGAGACGCAATAGGCTCTATTCAGCAGGGAGTTATGAGCCCTGAAAGATATTGTTGGAGGTTCCAGACTATTGTGCATATTGTGGTGGTATACGAGGTGTTTCGGTTAGTTAAAAATTATCACATTTTTGCTGGCAAATTTTGAAAAAAAAAATTTGCTTGAATATCCAGGCACTATAAGAACTCCTGCCTTCTTTTGGGTATATTGTCGATGGCATGCGCAAATTTATATAGTTGGACGCGCCATTCAGTTAAAAGAACCACACCAGGACAACAGCATAGCGCTCTTTCAGTCAGGTAAGGTGCCTGGGTGGCTCAGTCGGTAGAGCGTTGGGCTCGGAACCCATGGGTCCCGGGTTCGAGTCTGGCAATTGGCGAGGTTATTCGGTTCCCCTGCTTGGGTCGGCGTGAGAGCCCCGACTATAAATGTCGACAGTCGCGTAATCGTAAAGCTCCAATACCACAACCACCACCAGATATCTTTGGAAGATGTGTATTAGTGCATGCACATTTCACGCTATTGGTGCATTACATGACAAATGAATACTTATGAATACCTAACACTTAACTTGGCACGGGCGGTTATGACTTTTGCTAAGCAGTTAAATTGTATGATTAATGCAAATGTGAAAGCTTGGCTTTCTAGGTCACCAGGATTTGATCGTCGCCGATTCTGGGAAAAGACGAGTTAAATAAGAGGAAAACTAATGGAAAGTTGTATTTTGTCAATGTTGTGACAAAGGACATCAGATTCGATACAATTTGAGTTATTAATTACATTTTGAAGTCGAAGTTAATCTGTCGTACCCGAAGTTTTTGAAAGATATAAATCAAATATTAATATGTCGGATGGTTATTCCATTCATCCATTATTCCAATATTTAAATACTCGAATCAATGTTATAAAATGCATGCTATGTCGTTCCAAAAGTGTGCGCAATGGACATGGAATGGCCGTAGAATCCTTCCATCACTGAGTCCTATCTATATGTTCCGCATTGCCCAGCAGGTAGTACAGTAAACAGAAAGCTCAGAATAAAGTGTTTAAATGATCGAGAAGATCTACGAAACATTTAAATGGTAGAACATTTTCGACTTATTGAAGATTGATCTCTTTGACCTGACCTTGATCACTGACGTCATAGGAGCTGAACTTCACATTTTCACAGCAAAAGGATAATTGATGATAAGACAAGGATACTGCATTTCGCGGTTATGCTCGCCACCGTTTTCTTGTCGCCCGCGGAAAAACACGAGGGGTGTTTACGGCCTTTCCGGTGTGGGTTAATGGGTTTATATCATCCGGCCTGGGTTACTATTCCCGTGGGTTAATATCTTCTAACTCTGATACGTTTCGGCGAAACTTGAAAAATGCCACCTTATATCTGCGAATAACAATATAATTATGTGAAGAGCCAGCGTCATATCATTTCCTTTTCTCCCGCGTGTTCCATTCAACTCACAAGTGACATCGCTTGTGCCCGGCCATTCTCCCGCCAGGGCACAATTCCCCGTCACGACGTCGACTGGTGCAGCTCCGGTCCACGGACGGCGTCGGGTCGAGTTGATGGTCTCTGCCGATGTCTCCCTGGAGTGGCCGACCCCCGCCGCGCGGCCACCTGATAAGGTGCCCCGGCAGCCGGCCGGCAGACTCTGGCCCGACTATCACCCGTATGTGTCTGCAGTCGACCGAACCAAACCTGTTTATGCAGCACAGCGAGCCCGTCCGGGCCGATACTCCGACTGCATTTGCCTAATGATTCCTCGGAGGGTCACTGCAGTGAGAGCGCCGTTCTCGCGAGCGGAGGCTCGCCGGCCGCAGACGTGGCTTTGGCTCCGTCGGTGTCGGGCGGAGGCTCGCCGGCCGCAGACATGGCTTTGGCTCCGTCGGTGTCGGGCGGAGGCTCGCCGGCCGCAGACGTGGCTTTGGCTCCGTCGGTGTCGGGCGGAGGCTCGCCGGCCGCAGACATGGCTTTGGCTCCGTCGGTGTCGGGCGGAGGCTCGCCGGCCGCAGACATGGCTTTGGCTCCGTCGGTGTCGGGCGGAGGCTCGCCGGCCGCAGACATGGCTTTGGCTCCGTCGGTGTCGGGCGGAGGCTCGCCGGCCGCAGACGTGGCTTTGGCTCCGTCGGTGTCGGGCGGAGGCTCGCCGGCCGCAGACATGGCTTTGGCTCCGTCGGTGTCGGGCGGAGGCTCCTCGGCCGCAGACATGGCTTTGGCTCCGTCGGTGTCGGGCGGAGGCTCGCCGGCCGCAGACGTGGCTTTGGCTCCGTCGGTGTCGGGCGGAGGCTCGCCGGCCGCAGACATGGCTTTGGCGCCGTCGGTGTCGGGCGGAGGCTCGCCGGCCGCAGACATGGCTTTGGCTCCGTCGGTGTCGGGCGATTATGACCAGCCATGGCGGCATCCATAAATTCCCTAACTGGCGCAGGAAGGGCCATGACCGAAGTTATGGATGTAGTTATGGCTAATGTTCTGAGCCTGACACAGCGCTGCGGCAGAGTGCTGAAATTTCGGAAATACGCCATGTGATTTACCGGTAGTGGTTGGGCCTTATCGATAAGTTTAGAATCCCGGCTAAAACTGTTGAGCAATAATAGCTCCAGCACATCACAAATTTTGGAGCTGCCTTACACGTGGTGCACCATTGTAGTTACTACACCGTTTATGAACACAGAGGAGTGTACCAATGCTCCTGAATTTGAGAACAAGGACGACATTGGACTGTTAGTTGAATTGAACGGCTGAATAAAACGGCGTTCGTTCGCCTAGTCATCGCCTGGCAATAGTAGGGTATCGATCAGAATACTTTTAGACCACGGCTGGCCGCGTCTTATGCGATATAACTGGTCCGGACACGTACAATAGCACCCCTCACCTCTGTTATCACCTAATCACTGAGATGAGCGACCGGTATTTTCGGCTCCTTTAGTGTTCAGTGCAATGCCATATTTGGTTGCCATGACCAGATCCGTGCCAGGGCAATGCCATATTTGGTTGCCATGACCAGATCCGTGCCAGGGCAATGCCATATTTGGTTGCCATGACCAGATCCGTGCCAGTGCAATGCCATATTTGGTTGCCATGACCAGATCCGTGCCAGGGCAATGCCATATTTGGTTGCCATGACCAGATCCGTGCCAGGGCAATGCCATATTTGGTTGCCATGACCAGATCCGTGCCAGTGCAATGCCATATTTGGTTGCCATGACCAGATCCGTGCCAGGGCAATGCCATATTTGGTTGCCATGACCAGATCCGTGCCAGTGCAATGCCATATTTGGTTGCCATGACCAGATCCGTGCCAGGGCAATGCCATATTTGGTTGCCATGACCAGATCCGTGCCAGGTTAGTTGGCAATACCCGCCCATGCTTTCTAGTGATTAATCGTGATGCTGCACACAGTGGAATCTGCGTAGAAGACATTCACAACCACGCTGGGATTGATATGTTCTGGATCGACGCCTGGTAGTCATATGACCAAAGTAAGCACATGTGAATGGGCAGCAACAATATCAACGTTACACTTGTATCGACCGATCATTGTTATGCGTTACATGATCATTGTGATGATCATTTTGATGATGCACAGCAGCCCAGTAACTGGAAGTTCTTGAATGTCGTGCTCTCCATTCTAGACCCAGCAGGCGCCAGGTGGTGAAGTAAACAGACCCAGCAGGCGCCAGGTGGTGAAGTAAACAGACCCAGCAGGTGTCAGGTGGTGCAGTAAACAGACCCAGCAGGTGCCAGGTGGTGCAGTAAACAGACCCAGCAGGTGCCAGGTGGTGAAGTAAACAGACCCAGCAGGCGCCAGGTGGTGAAGTAAACAGACCCAGCAGGCGCCAGGTGGTGAAGTAAACAGACCCAACAGGTGCCAGGTGGTGCAGTAAACAGACCCATCAGGTGCCAGGTGGTGCAGTAAACAGATCCAGCAGGTGCCAGGTGGTGCAGTAAACAGACCCAGCAGGTGCCAGGTGGTGCAATAAACAGACCCAGCAGGTGCCAGGTGGTGAAGTAAACAGAGCCAGTGGGTGCCAGGTGGTGCAGTAAACAGACCCAGCAGGTGCCAGGTGGTGCAGTAAACAGACCCAGCAGGTGCCAGGTGGTGCAATAAACAGACCCAGCAGGTGCCAGGTGGTGAAGTAAACAGAGCCAGTGGGTGCCAGGTGGTGCAGTAAACAGACCCAGCAGGTGCCAGGTGGTGCAGTAAACAGACCCAACAGGCGCCAGGTGGTGCAGTAAACAGATCCAGCAGGTGCCAGGTGGTGCAGTAAACAGACCCAGCAGGTGCCAGGTGGTGCAATAAACAGACCCAGCAGGTGCCAGGTGGTGAAGTAAACAGAGCCAGTGGGTGCCAGGTGGTGCAGTAAACAGACCCAGCAGGTGCCAGGTGGTGCAGTAAACAGACCCAACAGGCGCCAGGTGGTGCAGTAAACAGACCCAGCAGGTGCCAGGTGGTGCAGTAAACAGATCCAGCAGGTGCCAGGTGGTGCAGTAAACAGACCCAGCAGGTGCCAGGTGGTGCAATAAACAGACCCAGCAGGTGCCATGTGGTGAAGTAAACAGACCCAGCAGGTGCCAGGTGGTGAAGTAAACAGACCCAGCCAGCAGGTGCCAGGTGGTGAAGTAAACAGACCCAGCAGGTGTCAGGTGGTGCAGTAAACAGACCCAGCAGGTGCCAGGTGGTGAAGAAAACAGACCCAGCAGGTGCCAGGTGGTGCAGTAAACAGACCCAGCAGGTGCCAGGTCGTGCAGTAAACAGACCCAGCAGGTGCCAGGTGGTGAAGTAAACAGACCCAGCAGGTGCCAGGTGGTGCAGTAAACAGACCCAGCAGGTGCCAGGTGGTGAAGTAAACAGACCCAGCAGGTGCCAGGTGTTGAAGTAAACAGACCCAGCAGGTGCCAGGTGGTGAAGTAAACAGACCCAGCAGGTGCCAGGTCGTGCAGTAAACAGACCCAGCAGGTGCCAGGTGGTGAAGTAAACAGACCCAGCAGGTGCCAGGTCGTGCAGTAAACAGACCCAGCAGGCGCCAGGTGGTGCAGTAAACAGACCCAGCAGGTGCCAGGTGGTGAAGTAAACAGAGCCAGTGGGTGCCAGGTGGTGCAGTAAACAGACCCAGCAGGTGCCAGGTGGTGCAGTAAACAGAAACCTCAGACTCCGGCAGTCAATAGTCGCGTTCACATAGAAAATAGTATATCGTCAACTAGGATGTGAGCACGAAGTTTTCCTTCACCGTCATATGATCACAATTATGGCGCTCGTGCGTCAATTTACCGTCTGTTATTTTGTATCGCCTTGGTCGTCATCGGTTGTTCCACCCTAAATATTGCCTGTGTTGTTGTTGTACCAACATACAATCACATCATGCATGATTCGCGAAAATAAGTGCCAACGAACACTCGAGAAAATAAGTTCCCCCCAGAGGCGGATCCAGGGGAGGATCCAGGGGGGCCAAGGGGCCTTTGCCCCCCCCCCCCAAGGTCCTGAAACCCAAAGTTCCTACCCCCTCAACAACTTTTCGTGGAAATATACCACTGGATCCCCCCCCCCTCCCCCCATCCCCAACCCACGGCCAGATCCACCCTTGTCCCCCTCAGGTTCTTATTTGCGAAATCCGCCAGAAACGGCAACTGCTGTTGAACATAAGTAATCTGGCCCTCACATATGGCAGCGTAGCGCACCTCGCAAAACGTATTTGTTTGGTAGACCAAGACATGCCACATCCATATGCCTTTCATACTTAGGGAGCCATAAGTCAGTAAAAAATACAGATATTGCTTTTAAAATTCGGTTTTGGAATCGGCCATACTAAGTTCTCCAATATGTATTCCGTTTTTTTAAACATTGTTTGAAAATGTTGATTTTGTGGATTTTTCTTCTTCTCTGAAACATAGTTTTTCATCACAAAATATTTGTCTTCTTCTCCAAATATATTCCAAAACCGGGAGATATATTGGAGAACCAAGTATGGGCGATGCCAAAACCGAGTTTCAAAGCAATATCTATATTTTTGACTGACTTATGGCTCCCTAAGAATGAAAGGTACGTCGGATGTGGCACTTCTCCTTAGGGAGCCATCAGTCAGTCAAAAATATAGATATTGATTTGAATTCGGTGTGGACTTGGCATCCTCCATACTTAGTTCTCGAATATATCCTCCGGTTTTTGAATATATTTGAGGGGAAAAAAATTGTGATGAAAAACTGTTTTTTTCTTCATTTCCACAATATAAATTTTTCAAACAATATTCAACAACCGAATACATATTGGAGAACCAAGTATGGACGATGCTCAAACCGAATTTCAAAACAATATCTATATTTTTGACCGACTTATGGCTTAGTAGCCGTTTAGTAGCCGTTTTCACGGAGGATTTTGCATTTGGGGCGATTGGGGCGTTTGGGTCGATTGGGTCGATTGGGTCGATTGGGGTGTTTGGGGTAAATGGGTCTATAGCTTATAAGAACACAGCTTTTCCCGGTGATTTTTGGTATTAATCACAATTTTATGAATTAATGTATAAGTATATGCTCTCCAATGCAATATTTACCGTTAGTTTGCTTTGCATATTTAAATTCATGAGCAAATCTGGCTATTTTGGGCTGTGTTAGTTCCTTCTACAAAACATACCGAAAACGCCCCAAAAAGAGGCTAAAAAGTATACTAGATAATGAGCTTTGATTAAATAAAATACGCAATTGACAGTTATTTATTGCAAAATTGAAGATATTAATGGCAAAGAAATACAATATTATGATGAAAAATACAATCAAATGTCAAAAGCATAGACAGGCCTTAATTCAACGTCGCTCCGCCACGCTGAGATCGTCCAATTTAGAGCGGTAACTTCGTTGGTTTCAGAAAACCGGAGCAATCCTTACTCATTTATTTAAGCAACGAATCACACCAAATGTTCTTGATTTGATTAATTGGTTAACTGATGAATCTCACTAAAACCTGAAAGGACCTCAGAAAAAGCACTTATAAACCCATGAAACATGCGGGCTTTCTGCAGCCACTGGTACTGAAAACTCAAAAATGGCTGCTCTAGATCGAACGGACGCCATTGACAAATAGCGCAGACCACGGCTCTGCGCATGCGCAACGTGACGTCAGGCGACCGGCCGGCCGGTCTCCATGGTGACCGGCCGGCCGGCGCCGGAGCCACGTGCGCAACGTGACGTCATGCGACCGGCCGGCCGGTCGCCATGGTGACCGGGCGGCGGCGCCTGCGCAGAGCCAGCGCAGAGCTGGAGCCGGCATTCCGTCATCTTACAACAAATGATCAAAACGAAATCGCTAATTATCATTCATCCTTGCTTTCAAAAGTGAATATGACTGTAAATGTGAATGGACTAATTCATCTAGTTTTCATTGAAATAAGTTATTATTTCTGAAAACCATGTCGTTGCAAAATATGACCATTTCCAGAACCAGTCACTTCCGGAATTCGAGCAAGATGGAGTCGCACCAAACGCCCCAAACCGCCATACCCATCTGGCATCACCAGAGCTAGTTTAAGATGAAATTGTTAATTTTAAGTGAACTATGGCGTTATCATTCAAATGGAATTTCCAGAAAAATCCATTAATTCATAAAGTTGCGATTGATACCAAAAATCACCGGTAAAAGCCGTGTTCTTACGAGCTATAGACCCATTTACCCCAAACGCCCCAATCGCCTCAATCGCCCCAATTGCCCAAAAAGCCCCAATCGCCCCAAACGCAAAATCCTTCGTGAAAACGACTAGTATGAAAGGTGCGTGGATGCGGCACTTCTTGGTCTACCAAAAAATACGCCCTTGCAAAAGGCGCTACGCTACCGTATGAAGGCCAATTAGTCAACTAAGCTCCCTTACTAAAGGGAGAAAACATACCCCTTAATCTTAAAACTAGCTCCGGTGATGCCAGACGGCTGGGGCGTTCTCGGGCGTTTGGTGCGACTCCATCGTGCTCGAATTACCCGAAAGTACGGGGTTCAGATAAATGGGTCATATTTTGCAACATGTTTTTCCGGAATAATAGCTTATATCAAGCAAACTAGATGCATTAATCCATTCATGTTCTCAGTAATATTCACTTTTGAACGCAAGGATTAATGATAATTAGCAATTTCGTTTTGATCATTTTTGCGGAGAAGATGGCCGCCCAGCTGCGTCCCCGTGGTCTGCGAGCGCGGCTAGTTGTATTTTTTCTCTCACCCGGGCGATTCTAAGATTTATTCCGGGATGGGGATGACCTTACGGCAATTTAGGCCTGGATTGAAAGTTAACGTTACATTAATCGGGTTTATATTAACCCGGTAGAGCAAAACAAGGGAAGGACCTATTATTACGTTAAGTTCATGCATTGCAATGCAGATTTAAACTAAGCCAAGCATATATCACATATAACATCACAATCATTTATTTATTTCATACATTTGGAGACGGGCCAGCGTCATTGCCAGGGCGGACCCGGCTCTGCTGACCCGCCGCGACTTGGAGGCAACGCGGAGCCGGCGCTACAGGACAGCAATGGGCGCTGTAGCCCCGACCGACCTTGTGTAATGTGTTTGTGTGAGGAGTCGGAGCGACAGCACAGCAATGGGCGCTGTAGCCCCGACCGACCTTGTGTAATGTGTTTGTGTGAGGAGTCGGAGCGACAGCACAGCAATGGGCGCTGTAGCCCCGACCGACCTTGTGTAATGGTGTTGTGTGAGGAGTCGGAGCGACAGCACAGCAATGGGCGCTGTAGCCCCGACCGACCTTGTGTAATGTGTTTGTGTGAGGAGTCGGAGCGACAGCTCCGTGCATAACTCTACTCAGGGGCATAACTCTACTCAAATAACATAACTCAGGGGCGGCCATTCTCCGTTTGTCGGCCGCCCGTGTAGCTCAGTTGGGAGAGCGCTGGACTTCTGACCTCACCCGGTAGTCTCACCCGGTAGTCCGTTTGTCATGGCAGCTTCTAATCGGAGAAGCTGAAGGCTTTTACGCCGACACGCAGACACCAACATCCCTATTCAACACCAGCTCCTCCTGACCTGTATGACGGCCCCTGGCAGGAGGCGGGACCTCAGGCAGCTCTCCTCGTCCTGCTGCAGTCGGCAGCGGTCGCTAAGCTTGAGCAGCAGCATCTCCAGCAGCACCAGAGAACAGGCCCTGACTGAGGTGCTCCGAGCCTGTGACGAGGACGGCGGGTGGTGGCGACTCCAGCGCACCTCCCGCGAGCCGCTGCCGCCGCCGGCCGACAGCGGGTAGTAGCGGACCTTGGTCTCCGCCTCGGCTGTACTCCACAGCGCCCAAAACGCGCCGGACGGGAGAAACAAGACATGATCAAGGGCGGATCGGGCGGGAGGGGTGGGCAGGGGCGTCGCCGATAATTTTTGAGTGGGAGGTTGGCGGAAGTGACGAAAAAATGAACCCCATTTTTATGCGTGTATTTAAGCCTTTGCAGCATTTTTAATATGGTTTTCATGTTATAGTAGGTACTTGTTATTTAGCGCCGCCAAGCGGCGCTAAATTTTAAGGGTTTGCCTGATAAAACCCTAATATGGGCGGTAGGCCTTGTAGAGGATAATAAGCTAAAAATGTGATTAATTCAATTCACCGTTACAACGAAGCGAAGACGATGACGATGGCCACCGATGTGACGCCGCGAAGCGGTGTGCAAATTTTCATTTTAGGTCGTGGAAAACGAAATTTTAATATTGGAACCAGACCGTGAGTGGAGTCGAGTCGACTTCCCTAGGCTCAAATCATCATCATGCCCAGGGGCGGATCCAGGGGGGGAGGCATGCTCCCCCCCCCCCCCCCCCCAAGGTACTGAAACTATGATTTGCCCCCCGCCCAAACGGTCGGACGTACAGTTGTACAAATTGCCTTTGCAGCAGTCAAAATCCAGCTATCCACAGTGATAAACTTGAAAATTCCGCGCTGCTTCGCGGCATGACACAAAATTCGCAATTGCTACCCGACGCCAGCCGCGGTCACACCGCCCCCCTTGAACCTTCCAGGGATTCAACCATCCTACGCACCTGAGTTACCCAGATTATCCTACTTCTTCATCGAGCAGAAGAACCAGTTTGGTAACCGGTCTCTCGAGCACCACACCACGATTGGTACGCACTCGAGCACTGCGTACTAGACCATCCGAACCGGCGAACACCTCGATCACCCTACCAAGGTGCCAGTGGCATCTCGGTGCATCCTTATCGACTAAAACGACTACGTCCCCTACGCGGAGATTCGGCGATGGTCGAAGCCACTTGCTTCTCCTCTGCAGCAGAGGCAGGTACTCGCGTCTCCATCGCCTCCAGAACAGGTCGGACAGGTACTGAACCTGTTTCCATCTTCTCCTGCTTGCTCCATCTGTCTCGTCAAATAGACCTGGTGGGATAACTACCCCACCACGCGGGTGCAGAAGATGATTTGGAGTCAGTGGCTCCATGTCTGATGGATCATCCGACATGCACGTCAGTGGCCGATTATTGATGATGGCCTCAACTTCACAGAGCAGAGTCCTCAGGACTGTCCTCGGTGAGACCCATGGTACATGTCGATGAACATCTGGTGTACATCTTCTTGGCGGACCTTCACTCTGTTCACCTTGATCTGAGCGTTCTTCGTGGGCTTCACAGGTCCATTTACAACCGATCCCAGTCTCGTTTCTACCGCAAACGGTTCTCCTGGCTGTCCGTGAACAACATTCCACGGCTCCATGGCCTCAGAGACGTTGTTTCCGACCATGAGGCCGATGTCCGCATCAATGACTGGCAATTCAATGCTGTGCAGATGTGGCCAGACTTCCAGATCCTCCGACTTCGGGATGTCGTCGTGCGAGACCGGGATCTTCTTCAGCGTGTACACAGGTGGGAGTTCAATGAACTCTGTCTCGTCCATACTGCTCACCTCCAAGCCGGACACGATGTGACTATCGAGCCTGGTTACTTCAGGATCCACTGTACAAAGCGATAGCTGAGTGGGCCCAACGGCCTCAACGTCGAGAACAGGTAGCAGGGCCTCCGTACAAAACGTCGCGGAACTACCGTTATCGAGGAAGGCGTACGTGCTAACGGTCCTGCCGCCACCGACACGAACTCTGACAGGCACTACAGACATGCTGCTTTGAAGTTTCGAGGTACCAACGACTTCCACAGCGCCAGCCTTTGTCACGCCTTCAGGTACATGATAAGGTTCCGCCTGCCTTTGTGATGCCTGGCGACTCACGTGCAGAACCGATGGATGTCCTCCCTCACATAGTTTACAAGACTTCCTTGCCTTGCAACCAGCAACTCTGTGTCCCTGTCTGAGGCATCCGAAACACAGGCGATTCTCCATCATGAACTGTCTCTTCTCCTCTGCACTCTTTTGCTGGAGCACCAGACAGTCATCCAGCAGATGCTCGCCCTCGCAGCACCAGCATACGCGCTTCTTGTGCTGATCCGCAGACACGCCAGTAGCCAGACAGCTGTGCCCCACGTGCTTCTTGGCCACAGTTTCACAGGGTAAGTTTTGCTGTGCCTGGATGGTAGTTTGTTTGCCATACAGAGGGTCTAAGGCAATTCTAGCCTCGTTGTCAATGAATCTCACCAAGTCTCCGAATACTACGCGTCTACCGGTATCCTGAATGTCTACCATCTCACGTCTCAATCGATCTTGCAGCTGATTTGGCAGCTTCTGCATCACCCCTCTGGTCACGCTGGAATGGTTCATCTCCGATGCTGACTCCCCAGACACGGAACCACAGCGAGTGAGAAGGATCGCAAACCTGTCTAGACCCCGAACATCATCAAATCTGATCGTCGGCCATGCCAGGAGTTCCTCCACCAGGGCCGTCGTCATCCGTCGCTCATCGCCGTACCGCCTGTGGAGAAGCTCTCTGGCCCTCGCGTAACCAGAGGCTGCTGGGAGCAACACACAGCTTTTCACGACATCCCTTGGTTCTCCAAGAGTGAACTGTTCCAAATAGTGAAGTTTCGCCTCATCATCATCCATCTTTGAGTCGATGAGGTCGTCGAACTTCTTCATGAAAGGAATATAATCATAGACATCACCACTGAATTTCTGGATCTTAATCTTGGGAAGTGCATTTCTGGTCTGCTGCACCAACAATGCTCTCATGGCACTATCATCACTGGCTACTGGTTTCTCAGAGGACGAACATCTGTCAGCGACCTGAAACTGTGACTCCTGAAGAACTGTCTGCGGGACTAGAAGCCCCACGCTCTGACCTGCCCTCGGAGGACCGGCATCACCCCCACCTGAAACCCTCCACGGCTGCGGATGAACACTTTTCCGCCTTCCAGACCCTCGGGCACCTGCATCAACATCACAACCGTGAACGTCATTATCAATCGGTCTCCCAGGACAGCCTGCGAAGTCTGCAAAGATTCTGGCGAGACTCAAAACCCCTTGTCTCTGCTCTCAGAGTTTGACCACATTGAGTCTGAACCTCACACTCCCTGCCACTAAGGGTGGCTTCCTCCTTCAGTATAGCATCCATCCTTGCATCCGCTTCCTTCATCTCTGTACGCAAGGTAAGATCTTCTTTGTCCTGTCGCATCTTTAACTCTCGATCCTCTAACTCTCTTTTTTCCCTCAGCATGGAAACCCTTGCCAGCAATTCAGCTTTCCTCGCAATCTCCGCTACTCGCATTGAAGCGACTGAACGAACAGACGAACAAGAGCACGCAGACCTTTTTGAGCCGTGAGAGGCCGAGGAGGAAGCACACCTAGCGACCTGAGATGCACTATCCCCTGGACCGACATCCACCTCCTGTTGTGTGAAAGCCTTATCTGAGTGTGCGTAAACCCAACCAGGTCTCGCCGGGGCGCCGGAGCCAGGGGACTGGCAACAGCCTCCCGTTGCCGCAATGATGGCGCCTCGGCTCCATCAACACTGACACCGTTTCGCAAGTGTATGTTCAAATGTGTGTGTGTGTGTGTCTGTGTGTGTATGGAATAAGAAGTGTATGTATGTGTGTCTCGTGTTTGATTTAATGTTGACCTTCAACGAAATACTTAACGTAAGATAGATATTATATTTTCATTGAACAATAAACTAACGTAAAATAGTCACCCTACTCCCTAGCTTGCTCCGGGTTTACATAAACCGGTTAACGTAATTCTTTTCCTGGCAAATTGCCAGATGTCACTACCCCCCCCCCCCCGGAAAATGGCTATAGGCCGGTCCGGGAAGAAAAAAAATGCGTCAACTCTGTGTATGTAACATGCCCTCAGACTGCTGCCCGTCAAAATCAGAGTTATAAACATGCGTCAGGATATCGACCTTCCTCCATGAGTGCACCTCTAAGACGCTGCACCAGGACAGCCTTAACCCCCTTTGAGTCCAGCTGCCTCTTCCGCAGCTCATATTTAACAACGGGCAGTGTAAGTCTATCCATTATCGTATCTGTCACAACTCAGTTCCAACTAAACGCTAACTTAGCCTTATTTAGTGCAACAACCCCCATACACCTACAATAAGTTGAATAGAGACTATAGAACAAATGGTACGCAACACAACGCATCAGTTGCTGAATATGCAGTGCACATGTACCTCATATCGAGACAACAGACTAACAACATAAAGTTCGCCGACACCAGCGGTATCCACAGTCAAGTGAAGAAAGATGGCATCGCAATTAAAAAACACCCAAATGTTCAACAACTGACTTGACTCCTCACTTTAAACTCTGTAACTCTGTAGTCAAGCTCATTCACAGCTGCGGCCAGGCGGCCGACTCATGATGAGTTGAGTGAAGACGGTAGTTCAGCAACCGTCCCATGACGCCAGCAGCAGACAGTGCAGCGACTGGTGCTGGATGACGAACATAGCAACCAGTGGACGCTGCAGAGCTCGGCCGCGCCGGTGTAGTGGTCGATGGCAAAGCTTGGAACTCTCCGATAACTGTAGCCTTTCTCGTCATCCGCCAGTACCGCGACCGTCTCCTCAACGCGCTAGACAAACAGGTGGTTCTTTCGATTGTCTATTGTTAGCGGTTATCTGTGAATATCAAACATAGCATTAACAAAACATGACACGTAATGGAACAAACAATGAAACATCGGTCAGAGAAAGTCACCACAAAATGATGCAACGGACGTTTGAACATATCTATATCTAATGAAATCCGCGGTCTAAATTCACAAGCAACTTGTCCAAACCAAATCTGACACATACTACATATAGCGCAATAACAGAGTAAGGAAACACAGTGATGAAAGTGTACAAATACACATACGAATAGCGAACGAAACTCGTAACGAAAGAATATACGGAAAGAGAAACATAACCAACGAATACGGAATAACAACTAAATCCTACCGGAGAATGATCCTATGGGCACGAGAGTGGTACATCTAATAAGCAGCTGCCGGCTGCTTCGGGCGACATCAGTAAACGTGGCACCTTCGGCCGTCCCCAGTCCCACTGATGACTGCGGCACGCCCGCCGCCCAGCCGACCTCCCGGAGAAATGAACGGCCGGGCCCCGAGGCGGCGCCGCGGTCGAGGCCGGTGGAAACGAAGACGGAGCCGGCAGGCGAGACCGGTCATGGGCAAGACGGGTGATCGGTAGGAGCTCACCGGCGCGACAAGTCTCCAGGGCCCCAAACCTACCGGGCACTAGCCGCGGTCACAATGACCTTATGAAATCCTGTAAGTTTGAAAGCTATCGGCCGCAAACTATGGTTGTGGTACGACGGCAAACTTTTTTTGGAGGTGGGGTTACGTGACCTGGCCTGGTGACCTGACCTGAGATGACTCGAGGTAAATAATTTAGCACAATGTGGGTAATTGATGCCAGAACAGCTGTGCAAAAAAGGCGGCGCTGCGCGCCGCCGTTTTTACGCTATCTTTAAAAGGCATTAAGGTATACCCCCGGCTCGAACATGTTAATTTCCCATTTAAATACAAATAAATAACAATAAATCTGATAATACAAATACTAAATAAAATAAATTATTCGTATTGTTCTATGATGGACATCCGATGCGACGGCATTGCGCACCAAGTACCGAAACTACCAAAATACCGAAATTCGTAAACTCGCTGGGGAAGTGAAGCCATGGCTTAATTAACCCGACATTGACTGGGGTCTCAGCTGAACACCGTTGACTGGGGATGGGGGGGCTAAACGCCCCCCCCCCTTGGTTATCTTCCGAACCAATAATCCCGGCGAGACGCGCAAGGCGGCATTCCAAAGCTCTCAATGGGATGAATCTAAAGAATGCTAAAAAATGTCGAAGTGAGGTAAAATGTCAGGTCACGGTCAGGGCAAAGGTCAAAATCGACCTTTTTGAGTTTATGGGCCATACTTTCCATCCGAAACCTTCGATTACGACCATTTTCACACAAAGTGCTGCCAAAGGTATGACAAACATCCCGCATGAGCTAAAGTGAGATTGTTGGAAAAATTCAAGGTCAAGGTCAGGTCACAAAAGGTCACTATGTGCAAAATATCTACGAAATCATGCAACCCATGTTTTATGGGCTATTTTCCAAATATAATTCGATAGTGATACTTATTTTACCACCTGACGTCAGTTACGTGAAGTTAGTGTAAAGTTTAAGTCAAGTTCAAGTCACTGAAGCTCAAAATTTGAAAATGATAAATATAAATGAAAAGGGCATGTTTCCAGATCAGTTGTGTCTCAAGAAATACACACATTTATTTGTCCGTATCCGGTCAATAAAAGCAAAAAAAAACGCAATTTTAAAATATGACATTATATTTTACCCCTTCTTTATATGCCATAAGTCAGTCAAAAATGATGATATCATTATAACATTTGGTATGTTAGTTGCCGATACGTGGTTGTCTCACATGTATTCCGGGTTTTTGAATATCTTTGACCAATTTGATTGTGTGGGCATTTTTCCCCAAAAATAGCTTATTTTTATTTTTGGGCGTCAAAAACCCAAATTTTCGCAAATCCCAGATAGTCCTGTTGTAGCCCTTGCTATTTGCTATCTTTTAACGTTTTTGGATTGCATTTTTCTTAAAATAAGGCATTTGTACGGTGTAATTTTTTGCTGATTTTTGTTTAAAACTCGTGTGTAGGGATGTCACTAAATTCGCTATAACTCGACAAAAAATCGACGAAATTGCTTTCTTTTCCCACAGAAGACGTCAAATCGATGCACAGAAGGTACCCGAAGTTTCACGTTGATAGCGCTATTGGTTGTTCAGATATTACGAAAAATCATCAGGGGGCGTTAACCCCCAGTCAATGGCGGGTTAAGACACCTGTTGACCCCCAAGGAGTTTCAGTTGCCACGCAAAATTGTGCATGCATGTTACCAACTGAAGGAACAAACTTTTGTGTAAATTTATTTAAAAAAAATCGAAGCAGGCAAACATGGTTTGACCTTGACCTGACTTCAAGGTCATCAGGTAAAATTGTCAAATTTTGATTTTATGGGGTAACTTTTTATGCCATCATATTCTTTGTTTATTCCTCTCTCTCTCTCTAATGATATAAAGTTTTGCCCTGATATGTATCTTTATCTTGGAGATAAAATTATGAACGTAGTAGAATGTTTGACCTTGACCTGCATTTTCGCTGACCTATATCTTATGACCCGTAACCTGACGACCATACAAATTCAAGAATCGAAATCAGCGCCCAGAATAACCCCATACACCACTTTAAAGCGAAATCGGAGGGGGTGTGGTATACATTTTCACCCTTACTTTGGTGATTTGTCCTGGAATTGCCCATGTATCGGTAGTACGCTACGAAATGCTTCGATTACGCTACGGAACAATTTCTTGAGCTACGGGTTGCCAAAAACCATACCGTAGCGTAACATAGGTCATCACTGCTTGTCACTGGTTCAGTTGTCACTGGTTCAGTTGTCCCTGGTTCAGTTTTCCCTGGTTCAGTTGTCACTGGTTCAGTTGACCGTGTACCACATGCAACTTTACATGCACTATGAAATATTCTAGCTTATGCTATAAAAGAGACTTGCTTTTTATATCATGTTATATATTTATATCATGTCATGCGGTGTATGACGACATCCTCTGATTCTCTACCCCTGTCCCCGCCAGACGCGCCGCCGGCACACACGGCTGCCCAGAGGCAGATCCAGGATTTTTTCAAGGGGGAGGGGGGGGGGGCAGGGCATAGGGGCGCATTTTTGTCCGGGGAACAGGGTCGCAGTTTTTTTCGGGGAACAGGGGCGCATTTTTTCCGGGGAACAGGGGCGTATTTTTTTTCTCGGGAAATTGGGGCGCCGTTTCTTCAAACATGCACAGGGGCGGACCTAGGATTTTCCCGAATGGGGTGGGCGGCTGACCCAGAGGGCGGCATTTTCGCCGTCAAAGAGGACTCCATGGGCCTAGAGGGGCGTTAAATGTTAATTAATAACATAACATTTTCCTGCAATTTTTGTTAAATTATCTTACGCTTATTCATTTGCAGTTTGTCTTTTCGAAAAAGCAATATAATAGATGTATTTTAAGAAAATGATACTTAAATAATTTGTATAGCACTCTCACATGTAGGTATGCCGTCGGTCAGTAGCACGCATTTTCGTCAGTAGCACGTGTATTCGATTGCGATCGTGGATGTGACTAACTCTGTCGCGGCTAGGTCACTCACCTCTCTCTGGCCTGCCGAAATATACCCCCTATCTCCTTTCTGACCTGCCAAAACTCCAAATTCCCCCCCCCTCTCTCTCTTCTCTGACCTGCCGAAATAGCTCTATCCTCTATCTCTGTCTGAATATATCTGATGGAAGTGGTAGACATTATTGTCTACCACTTCCACCAGATGCCGACGCTTCCATCTTCCATGGACGAAGAGGCGCCTCTCGTCCAAATTCCATCGTAGCCACGTCGTTGCGGTGCTTGTTGAAGTCCTTCCCCGTAGCGCATTTGACAATCGCGCCCGCCTGACTTCTTCTTGCACCAAGAAAAGTTGGCAGGGAAAGATGTTCGAGTTGATGCATGGGGCTGGCGTCGCGACTCGTGCTAACTCGTCCTATTTACCCTTGACTGGGATGACCTGCGTCGGTGGCAGCGGCCTGAGTAAGATGAAGTCAATGCGCGGGGAGGCCCGTGCCGAAAGTTTGTGACACGTAAATCCTTCGACTTTAAATTCCGCCTGTCAGCAAATATTGTGCGATCGGATATGGTCCATGCAAGCAGCTCTGCTTAGTGAAGGGCGCCGACACCATGGTGTCGGCGCGAAACGCATTCAAACGTAAGGTTTGAACCAAATACAAATATGCGCTCAGCTTTAGCTGACAGCACGAGGATAGACCGTTCACGGTAAGTCCAGGAGCTTCCCCGTCTCGGCATGTAACTCTTTTAGCGGGAAGTGATTTAGGGCAGCCCCTGCCTCGTCCGGAGTGATACTCATTCTACCTCAATTGAAGAAATAGCATCACAAACTATTGTTCTTCTTGTCTCCAATGAGTGACACTCAGTGGCGTGCGTAGAAATTCACAAAGGGTCGGCTGCAGGGCCATCACTCGGTCTGAGGGGCCCTAGGTCTGAGGGAGCCCTTTGTCAGCCTGAGGAGACCCTTTGTCCTGTTAGCCCTTATTTTCCGTCTGAAGGCCCTTTGGTTGGCGTGAGGGGCCCACGGTCGGGTTGAGGGGATCCTCCGGCGCCCTGAAGGGGATCTTGGTCGGCCTGATGGGCCCACAGTCAACCTGACCGGCCCTCGGTCGGCTTGAGAGGACCTCGATCGGCCTGAAGGAGAACTTGGTCGGCTTGAGCGGGCCCCCTGTCGACCCGAGGGGCCCTCGTCGGGCATGAGGGCCCTTGTACGATTTATAGGCCTGATAGAACCCTTGCCATGCCTGAGCGGATACCAGGTTGGTCTGAGAGGGCGATTGTCGAGGCCTGAGAGAGCCTCGCACCTCCGGCGGTCATTGGCCGGAGGGGCGCCGTCACTGGCCGGAAGAGTGCCGCCATTGGCTCTAGAGGAGCACCGTCATTGGCCGAAGGGGCACCGTAACTAGCCGATGGGGCGTCGTCACTGGCCGCAAGAGTGCCGTCACTGGCCGGAGGAGTGCCATCACTGGCCAGATGGGCGCCGTCGCTAGCCGAAGTGGCGCTGTCACTGGCTAGAGGGGCGCCGTCATTAGCCGGAGGGGCGCCGTCATTAGACGGAGGGGCGCCGTCATTAGACGGAGGGGCGCCGTCACTGAACAGCGTGGCACTGTCATTGGCTGGAGGGGCGCAGTCACTGGCCGGAGGGTCGCCGTCCTTTGCCGGTGGGGCGCCGCCACTGGCCGGAGGGGCGCCGTCATTGGCTGGAGGGGTGCAGTCACTGACCGGAGGGGCGCCGTCATTTGCCGGTGGGGCGCCGTCACTGGCCGGAGAGGGGCCGTCACTGGTCAGAGGGGCGCCGTCACTAGTCATAGGGGCGCCGTCATTGGCCAGAGGAGCGCCTTCACTGGCCAGAGGGGCGCCGTCATTAGCCGGAGGGGCGCCGTCTATGAAAAGGGATGCCGTCACTGGCTGCCAAAGCACCGTCACTGGCCGGAAGGGCGCCGTCACCTGGCCGTAGGGCGGCACATAGCGACATCTAATCTGAGGGTGGTGCCCCGCCAAAACTCGGTACGTGACCCGAGGACGGGACCTGGTCTGAGGGCGGCACCTGGCTTGAAGGTGGCACCTGACCAGGGGGCGGCACCTGACCTGAGGGCGGCACACTGCCTGAGGGCGGCACATGACCTGAAGACGGCAGCTGGCCAGGGGTGGTACCCAGCCTCCCAGCGTGAGGGCGGTTCCTGGTCTGAGTGCAGCAAATGGCAGATAACAAACCCCGTAAGCATGTCTATTTCCGCGCCTTCGGCGCGGAAATTGGTCTGCTTACGAGGCCCTTCCGCGCCTTCGGCGCGGAGAGGGGCAGGGCGGGGGGCGGCGGCCGCCCCCCCCCCCTGTATCCGCCAGCAGGGGGGGGGGGGGGGGTTGCGTCCGCCCCCCGCCGCCCCCCCCCCCCCTGTATCCGTCCCTGCCGGGCTGCCTTCGTCTGCTGCCGTCCTGCGAGGCTGGGTTTCCTGGTCGCTCCGGCTCTGGTCGCTTCCTGGTCGCTCCGGCCAGTGCACATTGGGCGGGCAGCGGGATTTAGCGCGACATAATTGTGTATCTACTTTCCCTGGGATGCAGATGTCTTACATCAACATGAGCTTGCATAAGATGCTGTCTGATGCATTCACGATTGTCTTGCGGAGATTCTCCGCATTTGTTAGCATTAACATCACCACCTGAAGTGTTAGCCGCACAAGACAACTGTAAATTGACCCGAACTCTGGTGCGACAGCTCTGACGTAGATGCATGTTATGTGATGTGCAAGTCATTGAAATCATTTAAATGTCGTGATATTGATATATTTGGTGTATTGTGCCTGATCACCAAATTAACAAAAAATGAAAATTTTGTTACACACAAAAATGTTACCCCGGCATTTTTTTTTTGTTGGGGGGGTAATTAAGTTACCTATACAGGGTGTGCATTAAGTTCTGGCCGCTTTACGCCTGGCCTGTTTACGTCGACTCTGATTGGTTGGCAGTGTGCCAATGACCTAGGGTGTGACCTCTCTGACCCCGGCCACCCTGTGGGGAGTATTAGAGCCCCTCCATTTCATGTTTAGTTATGGATAATCAGAGGAAACGACAACTTGTCGCTGGCTACCTGCACGGGGCGGCCGGATCCAGGAAGACGAACGCGCAAGTGGCGGCGGACTGCGGCGTTGGACAGAGGACAGTTCGACGGATCAAGGCCAAGTTGCGTTCTGGGGGAAGTCTTGAAGATGACCCCAGGCCTGGGCCACCTCGGACTGTCCGAAGCCCTCAGAAAGTGGACTCCGCAGAAGAACATGGTCCTCGGGGTGGTCGGTTCCGACGGAAGAAGTGTCCTATCATCTTCGTGGACGCCAACGAGAAGATCAACAGGGAAGTGTACGAGCGTCTGTTGGACACGGGGGTCATCCCCTGGATCAAGGACACCTACCCGGATGGAAACTTTGTGTTCCAGCAGGACGAGGCACCCGCACACAACTCCAACGTCATCGAGCAGAACCTGGCGGACGAGCTCGGAGGACAGCCACATTTCTGACGCAAGGAGATGTGGCCACCCCAGTCACCCGATCTGAACCCGCTCGACTACAGCATCTGGAGCGTTTTACAGGAGGATGTTCAGGCGGTATCCCATCCCAACCTGGAGTCTCTCAAGGTTCACATCGTGGAGGCCTGGGATGGGATGGAGGAGGCCTACATCGCCAACACCTGCCGCTCCTTCCGAGGTCGTGTGGAGGCCGTCATCGAGGCTAGCGGCGCCTACATCGAGACATAGACTTAAAATGTCCCTGAGTTGTTATTTGTAACTGCATTTTGGATATAAATCCGAAATATATGTGTTATGTACCTGTGTTTGTGAAAAATGCTGGAAGCGGCCAGGACTTAATGCGCACCCTGTATGCTCTTATTAGCAAATCTTGTAACATATCGTGATAGAAGTAAATGTCAATGTAGTAGCTACAAATCGCAGCGAAACCATAATCACAGGTGAAATTCTCAGTTTATCGCCAAAATTGTTTCATCATGGGTGCGTTTGAAATGCGATACTCAGCACAATATTGCATAGAACATTGAAGCCCTGGTAATAAGCACCGCTAAAAGCATGCGTAGTCTTTCGTACGAAGGCCTTCGTTCTAGCCCGGACACGCTCGGACACGCTCGGAGCCCGGACACGCTCAGCGCTGGTTGCCGACTCAACCCGGCAGCCCGCCATCCGGTCAGACAGGGCACGTGACATGTCAGCCGGCCAGCCAATCAGAGAGACGGTGCTGGTCAGCGCATCCCACCGCCCACGAGGCACTCCGCGCCCGGGAACGTTGGGCGACATGCGATACAAACATGACGATAACTTCCAAAGGCGCAGGAATGTGCAGCCAAATTAGCAGTGGTTCGATCCAATATTGTCCATGTCAACTAAAGATCATGTTTGCAGCGCAGGCACTAGTGGACATTTTAATATCGGCACTTGCAAAAATAAAGTATTAAAAAATCCGTGGTCATTTTTGACACTCATAAAATGGCTAATCAACAACACAAAATTCTGTCTTGGAAAGGCTAACATGAATTTTCACATAGAGCATGCCTTACTTCTTATGAACGAACACATAATAACTCGTTCAGCATTGTAATTTGTATGTTATTTCACTTTGAGCTTTGAACAAAAAAATACAGCACATGATGCCGGTTCCGCTTCTCCGTTCAAAGTTCCGCGTTCAAGCTCACCTAAACGAAAAACAATTCATGCTGACGGATATATATGGTCATTTTTGGAATACATGCACAATTTTGTGTCTAACTACAACCATTGTTTGCATCGAGTAGAAAGTCACAAAAATGACTTATGTCGCGCTAAATGTCGCTGCCCGCCCATTGTGCAGTGGCGGCACCAGCTGGCCTGCTATCTGAGCGGCGGGCCGGGTCCGCTGGCCACCTCGCAAGAGCTACATGCCGGCTCCGTGGTGCCGCATCTGGGGCCTGTTCGCCGACGCCTCCCAGCAGCGGGTGGACGCCGCTCTGCTGCTGGCGCCGACCAGAGCTGGCGCGCCTGAGCCGGCCGTGGCCGCCATGTGCCGGGGTGGCTGACTCCGACTGTGGTTCCTGGCGTGGCGGGCTCAGCTGCTCGATATGGACCTGTTCGGGTTCCTGGCAGAGTGACGCCCGGCGGCGGCAGGAGCCAGGAGACACGGGTTGTGGCGGCGGCGTGTCGCTGGCTCGCCCCTGCTCGGCATCCACCTCTGCCTCGCCGAGCACTAGGTGTTTGTGCTGGTGCGCGCGGCGGCTGGGACCTGCAGTACGTTGCAACCGTCTGCTCACCGGACTACGCTCATCAACTTTGGATTCACGGAAGGTACAGAGGCGGACTGGGACGGGATGGGGAGCAAAATGGGGCTACGGAAATTATGGTTTCATTATGTTGCTGATTGTGGACATATCGGTGGAAGTGGAAGATTGTAACTATGTGTGTTTACTGGTTGCTAATTCTCTTCTATTCTGTTCCCTTTTCTTTAAATTATGCCATATTTTCGTATATGCTGTTTTGTAACGTTGTCTTATGTATTTGTGTATGCAGCAAATTAGCTCTGCCTTTTTCTACCGTGTTAATCTTCATATAGTCCCAGCAACTTGCTGCTGGGACTACACTTGCTTTATGAGTGTCAAAAATGACACTTGTCACTTGCTGGGACTATATGAAGATTAACACGGTAGAAAAAGGCAGAGCTAATTTGCTGCATACACAAATACATAAGACAACGTTACAAAACAGCATATACGAAAATATGCATAATTTAAAGAAAAGGGAACAGAATAGAAGAGAATTAGCAACCAGTAAACAAACATAGTTACAATCTTCCACTTCCACCGATATGTCCACAATCCAGCAACATAATGAAACCATAATTTCCGTAGCCCATTTTGCTCCCCATCCCGTCCAGTCCGCCTCTGTACCTTCCGTGAATCCAAGTTGATGAGCGGTAGAGTCCGGTGAGCAGACGGTTGCAACGTACTGCAGGTCCCAGCCGCCGCGCGCACCAGCACAAACACCTAGTGCTCGGCGAGGGCAGAGGTGGATGCCCGAGCAGGGGCGAGCCAGCGACACGCCGCTCGCCACAACCCGTGTCTCCTGGCTCCTGCCGCCCGCCGGGGCGTCACTCTGCCAGGAACCCGAACATGTCCATATCGAGCAGCTGGAACCCGCCACGCAGGAACCACAGTCGGAGTCAGCCACCCCGGCACATGGCGGCCAGGCCGGCTCAGGCGCGCCATCTCTGGTCGGCGCCAGCAGCAGAGCGGCGTCCACCCGCTGCTGGGAGGGTCGTCGGCGAACAGGCCCCAGGATGCGGCACCACGGAGCCGGCATGTAGCTCTTGCGAGGTGGACCAGCGGACCCGGCCCGCCGCTCAGATAGCAGACCAGCTGGTGCCGCCACTGCACAAATGGCGGGCAGCGACATTTACGCGACATAAGTCATTTTTGTGACTTTCCTACTCGATGCAAACAATGGTTGTAGTTAGACACAAATTGTGCATGTATTCCAAAAATGACCATATATATCCGTCAGCATGAATTGTTTTTCGTTTAGGTGAGCTTGAACGCGGAACTTTGAACGGAGAAGCGGAACCGGCATCATGTGCTGTATTTTTTTTTCAAAGCTCAAAGTGAAATAACATACAAATTACAATGCTGAACGAGTTATTATGTGTTGTTCATAAGAAGTAAGGCATGCTCTATGTGAAAACTCATGTTAGCCTTTCCCAAGACAGAATTTTGTGTTGTTGGATTAGACCATTTTATGAGTGTCAAAAATGACCACGGGATTTTTTAATACTTTTATTTTTGCAAGTGCCGATATTTAAAATGTCCACTAGTGCCTGCGCTGCAAACATGATATGGACAATATTGGATCGAACCACTGCTAATTTGGCTGCACATTCCTGCGCCTTTGGAAGTTATCGTCATGTTTGTATCGCATGTCGCCCAACGTTCCCGGGCGCGGAGTGCCTCGTGGGCGGTGGGATGCGCTGACCAGCACCGCCTCTCTGATTGGCTGGCCGGCTGACATGTCACGTGCCCTGTCTGACCGGATGGCGGGCTGCCGGGTTGAGTCGGCAACCAGCGCTGAGCGTGTCCGGGCTCCGAGCGTGTCCGAGCGTGTCCGGGCTAGAACGAAGGCCTTCGTACGAAAGACTACGCATGCTTTTAGCGGTGCTTATTACCAGGGCTTCAATGTTCTATGCAATATTGTGCTGAGTATCGCATTTCAAACGCACCCATGATGAAACAATTTTGGCGATAAACTGAGAATTTCACCTGTGATTATGGTTTCGCTGCGATTTGTAGCTACTACATTGACATTTACTTCTATCACGATATGTTACAATATTTGCTAATAAGAGCATACAGGGTGCGCATTAAGTCCTGGCCGCTTCCAGCATTTTTCACAAACACAGGTACATAACACATATATTTCGGATTTATATCCAAAATGCAGTTACAAATAACAACTCAGGGACATTTTAAGTCTATGTCTCGATGTAGGCGCCGCTAGCCTCGATGACGGTCTCCACACGGCCTCGGAAGGAGCGGCAGGTGTTAACGATGTAGGCCTCCTCCATCCCATCCCAGGCCTCCACGATGTGAGCCTTGAGAGACTCCAGGTTGGGATGGGATACCGCCTGAACATCCTCCTGTAAAACGCTCCAGATGCTGTAGTCGAGCGGGTTCAGATCGGGTGACTGGGGTGGCCACATCTCCTTGCGTCAGAAATGTGGCTGTCCTCCGAGCTCGTCCGCCAGGTTCTGCTCGATGACGTTGGAGTTGTGTGCGGGTGCCTCGTCCTGCTGGAACACAAAGTTTCCATCCGGGTAGGTGTCCTTGATCCAGGGGATGACCTCCGTGTCCAACAGACGCTCGTACACTTCCCTGTTGATCTTCTCGTTGGCGTCCACGAAGATGATAGGACACTTCTTCCGTCGGAACCGACCACCCCGAGGACCATGTTCTTCTGCGGAGTCCACTTTCTGAGGGCTTCGGACAGTCCGAGGTGGCCCAGGCCTGGGGTCATCTTCAAGACTTCCCCCAGAACGCAACTTGACCTTGATCCGTCGAACTGTCCTCTGTCCAACACCGCAGTCCGCCGCCACTTGCGCGTTCGTCTTCCTGGATCCGGCCGCCCCGTGCAGGTAGCCAGCGACAAGTTGTCGTTTCCTCTGATTATCCATAACTAAACATGAAATGGAGGGGCTCTAATACTCCCCACAGGGTGGCCGGGGTCAGAGAGGTCACACCCCAGGTCATTGGCACACTGCCAACCAATCAGAGTCGACGTAAACAGGCCAGGCGTAAAGCGGCCAGAACTTAATGCACACCCTGTATAGGTAACTTAATTACCCCCCCAACAAAAAAAAAATGCCGGGGTAACATTTTTGTGTGTAACAAAATTTTCATTTTTTGTTAATTTGGTGATCAGGCACAATACACCAAATATATCAATATCACGACATTTAAATGATTTCAATGACTTGCACATCACATAATATGCATCTACGTCAGAGCTGTCGCACCAGAGTTCGGGTCAATTTACAGTTGTCTTGTGCGGCTAACACTTCAGGTGGTGATGTTAATGCTAACAAATGCGGAGAATCTCCACAAGACAATCGTGAATGCATCAGACAGCATCTTATGCAAGCTCATGTTGATGTAAGACATCTGCATCCCAGGGAAAGTAGATACACAATTATGTCGCGCTAAATCCCGCTGCCCGCCCAATGTGCACTGGCCGGAGCGACCAGGAAGCGACCAGAGCCGGAGCGACCAGGAAACCCAGCCTCGCAGGACGGCAGCAGACGAAGGCAGCCCGGCAGGGACGGATACAGGGGGGGGGGGGCGGCGGGGGGCGGACGCACCCCCCCCCCCCCCGCTGCTGGCGGATACAGGGGGGGGGGGCCGCCGCCCCCCGCCCTGCCCCCCTCCGCGCCGAAGGCGCGGAAGGGCCTCGTAAGCAGACCAATTTCCGCGCCGAAGGCGCGGAAATAGACATGCTTACGGGGTTTGTTATCTGCCATTTGCTGCACTCAGACCAGGAACCGCCCTCACGCTGGGAGGCTGGGTACCACCCCTGGCCAGCTGCCGTCTTCAGGTCATGTGCCGCCCTCAGGCAGTGTGCCGCCCTCAGGTCAGGTGCCGCCCCCTGGTCAGGTGCCACCTTCAAGCCAGGTGCCGCCCTCAGACCAGGTCCCGTCCTCAGGTCACGTACCGCGTTTTGGCGGGGCACCACCCTCAGATTAGATGTCGCTATGTGCCGCCCTACGGCCAGGTGACGGCGCCCTTCCGGCCAGTGACGGTGCTTTGGCAGCCAGTGACGGCATCCCTTTTCATAGACGGCGCCCCTCCGGCTAATGACGGCGCCCCTCTGGCCAGTGAAGGCGCTCCTCTGGCCAATGACGGCGCCCCTATGACTAGTGACGACGCCCCTCTGACCAGTGACGGCCCCTCTCCGGCCAGTGACGGCGCCCCACCGGCAAATGACGGCGCCCCTCCGGTCAGTGACTGCACCCCTCCAGCCAATGACGGCGCCCCTCCGGCCAGTGGCGGCGCCCCACCGGCAAATGACGGCGACCCTCCGGCCAGTGACTGCGCCCCTCCAGCCAATGACAGTGCCACGCTGTTCAGTGACGGCGCCCCTCCGTCTAATGACGGCGCCCCTCCGGCTAATGACGGCGCCCCTCTAGCCAGTGACAGCGCCACTTCGGCTAGCGACGGCGCCCATCTGGCCAGTGATGGCACTCCTCCGGCCAGTGACGGCACTCTTGCGGCCAGTGACGACGCCCCATCGGCTAGTTACGGTGCCCCTTCGGCCAATGACGGTGCTCCTCTAGAGCCAATGGCGGCACTCTTCCGGCCAGTGACGGCGCCCCTCCGGCCAATGACCGCCGGAGGTGCGAGGCTCTCTCAGGCCTCGACAATCGCCCTCTCAGACCAACCTGGTATCCGCTCAGGCATGGCAAGGGTTCTATCAGGCCTATAAATCGTACAAGGGCCCTCATGCCCGACGAGGGCCCCTCGGGTCGACAGGGGGCCCGCTCAAGCCGACCAAGTTCTCCTTCAGGCCGATCGAGGTCCTCTCAAGCCGACCGAGGGCCGGTCAGGTTGACTGTGGGCCCATCAGGCCGACCAAGATCCCCTTCAGGGCGCCGGAGGATCCCCTCAACCCGACCGTGGGCCCCTCACGCCAACCAAAGGGCCTTCAGACGGAAAATAAGGGCTAACAGGACAAAGGGTCTCCTCAGGCTGACAAAGGGCTCCCTCAGACCTAGGGCCCCTCAGACCGAGTGATGGCCCTGCAGCCGACCCTTTGTGAATTTCTACGCACGCCACTGAGTGTCACTCATTGGAGACAAGAAGAACAATAGTTTGTGATGCTATTTCTTCAATTGAGGTAGAATGAGTATCACTCCGGACGAGGCAGGGGCTGCCCTAAATCACTTTCCCGCTAAAAGAGTTACATGCCGAGACGGGAAGCTCCTGGACTTACCGTGAACGGTCTATCCTCGTGCTGTCAGCTAAAGCTGAGCGCATATTTGTATTTGGTTCAAACCTTACGTTTCAATGCGTTTCGCGCCGACACCATGGTGTCGGCGCCCTTCACTAAGCAGAGCTGCTTGCATGGACCATATCCGATCGCACAATATTTGCTGACAGGCGGAATTTAAAGTCGAAGGATTTACGTGTCACAAACTTTCGGCACGGGCCTCCCCGCGCATTGACTTCATCTTACTCAGGCCGCTGCCACCGACGCAGGTCATCCCAGTCTAGGGTAAATAGGACGAGTTAGCACGAGTCGCGACGCCAGCCCCATGCATCAACTCGAACATCTTTCCCTGCCAACTTTTCTTGGTGCAAGAAGAAGTCAGGCGGGCGCGATTGTCAAATGCGCTACGGGGAAGGACTTCAACAAGCACCGCAACGACGTGGCTACGATGGAATTTGGACGAGAGGCGCCTCTTCGTCCATGGAAGATGGAAGCGTCGGCATCTGATGGAAGTGGTAGAC
>JAXIVJ010015630.1:0-31048 GCA_036785665.1 Chirona hameri
ATTCGAGCGTGATTTCTGTCCGACGCTCTTCCGACAGAGCTGTAAGGGAGGACTTCAATATTATCCCACTTTTTGCTGTTGTTGGCCCTATTCCCTGCGGGCGGCCAAAATTACGTTAACCCGCGGGGGGTCAGATTCTGCCATTTTTTTATTTGTAAAAAAAAATGGATATCTTAATTTTCCTACAATAAAATGTTATTCTCCAACTATGAATTTGTACTTACCGGGACCAGGTCATGCAGCTAAAAATCCAACGCCCCCCCCCCCCCCCCCCGAGATCTAGAGAACTGCTCGGTCGATTTCGATGGGGAAAACGCCATTCGATTCGTCATGACAAGATCTTCATTATTTTAGGGGCCCGAAATTTATTTTTTTGTTCAAAAAGGAGCAGGGGGAAAAACGATTTTTTGGGTGTTTTTTGAAAGGTCATTGCGGCCATGTGGTTTGGCCGATGTGCATGCACCAAACGTTTTTGAGCTTCAAATGTACTGGTTTTTAACACGCGCACTGCAGGGGGTTTGATTTCCCTGCAGGTTTTTTTCTGAATTTCTGGAGCAAAGTCCTAAAACAGGAAAACAATGGGAAATTTGACATTTGATGACCTCTGGTGACCTCAATTTTGACCTGACCTAAACAAAAATACTTAAATACTTTCGATAGAACCTGTATCAAGTTATCAAACGCCGTTCGCCGCTTGTCGCTACGTAGCGTAGTTTTCAAGATCACACTGGCTGATATCACCCCCCCCCCCCCCCCCCTGCAGTTCGTGTTCGGCGCAAACCTCCTGCAGTGCGCGGGTTAATATACCAAAAGATAAATACCAAAATCAAAAATCATAGGCGTATTCAGGGGATGTGAAATGGGGGGCATTTTATGATAACAAATTTGTGCTGTTCGCGATTGTTTGGGACATGAACGTCACATGTGGGCATTACTTGCTGTAATTGGTTACATTTAATATATTGCGCATAGGCGGATCCAGGAAAAGAACGCGGGGGCACCATGCGAGTAACGCTTTTATCATCTTACTAATTTGAAATTGGACCTAATTTGAGGTAGGTATCGCCTCCCATTTTTTGTACCTGAGTGCGTCTCTGCCTACAAACATGTATAATCCCAGTATGTATGATGCATATTGCATTGAAAATGTTTCTGACGCATTTATTGCACCGCAAACTACGAAGAAAGTATGCGCCGCACAACCGCATTCGCAACACCCTCCCCAAAACAGATGTCTGGCACCGCCTCTGCTGGCCCGATTTTTTTTTTCTCTCAAAATTTGTACACAACACGCGCCATTCAAAGTTAGGAAAAGTCACAAAGTTTCAAGACGCTAAGCCTAACGGTTTAGAAGCGGCAAGTGAAAACCACCGGGGGGGGGGGGGGGGGGGGGGCGAGAATCTGCCCCCCGCAGGGAATAGGGTTAAACCCACTAGGGAGATGGGATAACATGATGCAACCGTGAAAGTGTTATTGCAGTGGCTGGCGTCTTAAGCCCAGGTTACACCACGCGTGATATCGTGAAAATCACGCGCGTGTTATCCGTGTTGTCGGGATTTGCGTGACAGAGTAAGTTCAGCTGATAGTAAATGCATTGGGTGAGCTACACTGGCACATCACGCAGATCCCGGATGAAACGTCAAGGAAATTCCGCCAAGGAATTTCAAGAAATTTCAAGGACGGACGGAACGATGAAAAGTTCAAAATGCTGAACTTGTTGTCGTGTTTTCCGAGATTGCGTGTTACAGGGTTTTTATCATTTTGCTTGATTTCGCGTATTGTAGTCTATACTAGACCTAAACTTGAATAATTTGTGCTGAGTATCGTGGCGGAAGATGACATGAAGAAGCGTTTGAGCAAATTGTGAGCATTGAACTTGTGTTGAAGCTGGTAGATATTTATGCAGTGGTTTATCCATTTAAAAAATGCAGTGCTTTATCCATTTTCCTTGCGTGATTTCCGTGATCGGCCAGATCCCGGACGTCAAGAAGTTCTGCAAACACGGAGAACACGCGCGTGATTTCCTGGACAATCACGCACAGTGTAGACTGGGCTTTACTGTACGGACAGTTTCGGTATTTAACCCGCGCGGCGCTGGGGGGGGGGGGTAAATTTTACCCCCCCCCCCCCCTCCCGGATTTTCTCCATAACTTGACAACTATGACAGTTATCAAAATGAAACTTACGGTAGCTTATGGTGCATCAATTCTACGTCTTCTGCCATTTTTTTATTTAAATTCGTGAAAATTTGTGGCAGATAATGACGTTTTAGTGACGTCATGCCATGTCATTTTTGGTGAAAAAACGTTAAATGTTTGAAAAATCGTAGAAAATAGCGTGTTACTGCAAATTGCAATTAAAAGGCGTCAAAAGAAGGGAAATAACATTGTCTTTGACATGGCTATCTCAGATTTTCAAAATTTTGGGTTTTTGACCCCCCAAAATGCAAAAAACTGATTTTTGGGGAAGAATTTCCACAAAAGTTTTTTGTTTGAAGATTTTCAAAAAAAACGGAAGATATATTAGAGAACCGAGTATGAACGATGTTCGAACCAAATTTCAAAGCAATGTATTTATTTTTGACTGACTTATGGCTCTCTAAGAACAAGTAACTCATGAAGTCATTTTTTTTTTATTGCGTTTTTTGGCTTTTACTGACCAGATACAGACAAATAAATGCCACCACTGTATTTCGAAGACAAAACTAGTCTAGAAACATGCAATGTTTATTTAGATTAATCCATTTCAAATTTTGACCTTATTGTGACCTGACCTTGACCTGAGGACGATTATATGGTGTCAGGCTGTGAAAATGGTTGCTTCTATCGAATTATACGTGTAAAATAACCCATACAAACATGTGTCGCATGGCTTTCGTAGACCTGTGACCTGTGTGACCTGACCTTGACCTTTGCTTACAATTTCACTTTTACTTATGCGGGAAATGAATTATACACTCTGGAGCACTTTGTGAGATAATAGTTGCAATATAAGGCTTTGGATGGAAAGTATAGCCCCAAAAACTAAAATACTTACATTTTACATTTGACCTGACCGTGACCTGACATGTGACCTTATTTTAAGAATTTCGAGTATGCATTCGATTCTTCTCGTTGAGAGCTTGCGATCGCCGCATTGCGCGTCTCGCTGCGGTTATTGGTTCGGAAGATACGAGGGGGTAAAATTTACCCCCCCCCCCCCCCCCCCCAGCGCCGCGCGTTCGGCTGGAGACCCCAGCGCCGCGCGGGTTAAACCAGAACAGCTCTGTTACCCACCTGGGCGCGGTCTGAGCAGCGCATTTTGCCCAGCAGTTCCAGGCAGGCGATGAGAGCATGGTCGCCGGTCAAGCCGGTGGTCTGTTGCCGCACCGTGCACTCGGCATTCGCTCTGTTGTGAACATCAGTAGCTGACGTGACAGGAGCAGGCCGCCGTCTGTTGGGAGGGAGGGAGACGAGGCTCAACGTCAGTACACATCAGCACACACATCACAAGCAGCTGACGTGACAGGAGCAGGCCGCCGTCTGTTGGGAGGGAGGGAGACGAGGCCCAACGTCAGTACACATCAGCACACACATCACCAGCAGCTGACGTGACAGGAGCAGGCCGCCGTCTGTTGGGAGGGAGGGAGACGAGGCCCAACGTCAGTACACATCAGCACACACATCACCAGCAGCTGACGGCAGCTCACACCATCAGTAGGAAACATCAGTGTATAAACAGCAGTCACCAAATGTCAGCAACCGACATCACCACACTGCATCACCGTGCATGACATCAGCGTATCACATCAACAGCCGGCATCAAAGCACAGTGCCGTCAGCGACCGTTTAGTGACGAAACACGACGTGACGTGATGACGTGATGAGACGGCGTTATGACGTGATGAGACGGCGTTATGATGTGATGAGACGGCGTTATGACGTGATGAGACGGCGTTATGACGTGATGAGACGTCGTTATGACATGATGAGACGGCGTTATGACGTGATGAGACGGCGTTATGAGGTGATGAGACGGCGTTATGTCGTGATGAGACGTCGTTATGACATGATGAGACGGCGTTATGACGTGATGAGACGGCGTTATGACGTGATGAGACGGCGTTATGACGTGATGAGACGGCGTATTATGACGTGATGAGACGGCGTTATGACGTGCCCGGCCACAGTCCGTGGAGCCGTTAACTGGCCCGAAACTCGGGCGCCCGATGACCGGCGAAAGGCAGTGCAGCAGATGTCTGCCATCCAACAGATGATGGCCGGACACATACTTTAACTCTCACGCAATCGGCACGGCACGGCAAATCGGCACGGCACGGCACGGCAAATCAGAACGGCACGGCACGGCAAATCAGCACGGCACGGCACGGCACGGCAAATCAGCACGGCACGGCACGGCAAATCGGCACGGCACAGCACGGCAAATCAGCACGGCACGGCACGGCAAATCAGCACGGCACGGCACGGCAAATTAGCACGGCATCGGTCAGTCTCTAAAACATGACGGAAAACGTATAGCATTCATCGCATGTCCAGATGTCCAGATGCAATGTATTGATACGCAGTGGCTGTGTAACAAACGCAGCAAGCAGGGGTCCACTCGTGCTAGCACGACGAGAAGCTCCCAGCACAGCGGTCCTCGGTGTATCCTGGGAGCTACCGTTACAGCGATCGAGGCCGGGCCTTGGCTGGCGTCCTGGACAAACGATGCTGGCCACCGGCTGAGTCAACATACAAACATCCTGAGTCGGAGAGTACAGCGGACACAGGACTCTACTCTCTCCCCGCCACCCGTCACATAGACCAGCCGTGTCGGCCGCACCACTGCGGGGTCAGCGGGGAGCGGCCCGGGTACGCTGTGAGCGAACAGGTGTCGGCCGCACCATGGCGGGCACGGACAGATGGGACGCTCCGCAGCACACCGGGTTTGGCAAGACCGACCCGGCCCGGCCCGGCCGCGTTAGGCCGGGCCCATATTCCTTGACATCATTGTTGGAACAACGATGAATGAGATTATGAGACGGTTTGCTGTTCAGCTAGGCACGGCACTTTACTTAAATGGAGATATTCACCTTTTGATTTATTTATCTGCATTTTTATGTGACACATGTATGGTATTAAATTGATCGTGCCTCAATTTAAAAGTGAAATGACAACTTTGTATATTTCAAAATTATTAGTTTGGGAATGAAAAATATGTACGGTACCTGTGTTGTACTTGTATGTACGGTAAATGTTTGCAAAATGTACGGTATATATATGGTGACGAACGGTATGAACCATCACTATCTCTGGTTTTAATGTTGATTTGTAAACAAGTCAAGGGCCATAAATGAAGTAAGTGCGCCAAGAAGCATGATAACGTCCCTGATTGGTCAATGAAACAAATCGCCGACACCAAATAGGTCACCGTTGCACAGTGGGCGAGAACGGCCTTTTAGCGCGACACGGCGTTTCGGCTTAAATTTACGGCATCGGTTTGAACATGTAGCATATCAATCGATAGATGATGAATCAGGGAGCTCAAAATATGCACTTTATTTTATCTGACGACGCCCAAGGCGCATTCGAAAGCTCTCAATGACTCGCGTCTAACGCATACTCGCAATTGTGGAATTGAGGTCACATATTAGGTCAAGGTCGGGTCAAAGAACAAAATCGAGGCATTTGAGTTTATGGGCCATACTTTCAATCCAAAGCCTTTGATTGCGACCATGATCACCCAAAATGCTTCCAAAGGTATAATACACATCCCGCATGAGCTAAAGTGAGATTCTTGGCAAAGGTCAAGGTCAAGGTCAGGTCACAAAAGATACAAATTTGAAATTGATAAATATAAATACAAAAGGCATGTTTCTAGACCGGTTTTGTCTCAGAAATACAGTGCTGGCATTTATTTGTATGTTTCTTAGTCAATAAAAGCCAAAACACAATAACAAATATGACGTCATTAGTTACTCTTACTTAGGGAGCCATAAGTCAGTCAAAAACAAAGATATTGCTTTGCAATTTGGTTTGGGTATTGGCCATATGTGGTTCTCCAATATATATATTCCGGTTTTTGGAAAATGTTTGAAAAGTTTGATTTTGAGGGCATCTTTTTAAACAAAATATTGTTTACATTTTTGGAGACAAAAACAAAAATTTCGCAAATCCGAGATGTAGGCCTTGTCATTTGCTATATTTTATATTATCCTTTTTATCCTTTATATCCTTATCCTGTCCATATCCTTTTTAAGGACTTTTATCCTTTAAAATGGTCTTTGTACGGCCAGTTAACCCTATTCCCTGCGGGCGGCCAGAATTACGTTAACCTGCGGGGGCAGATTCTGCCCCCCCCCCCCCCCCCCGCCCCCCCCCCCCCCCCCCCCCCCCCCCCCCACACACACACACACACAGATCTCGAGAACCGCTCGGTCGATTTCGATGGGGAAACGCCATTCGATGCGTCATGACAAGATCTCTCTTTTTGGACCCCGAAATTTTTGTTTTGTTCAAAAATGGGGGCAGCGGGCAAAAAAATCAGAAAATTTGGGTGTTTTTTTAAAGGTCATTGCGGCCATGTGGCTCGACCGATTTGCATGCCCCAAACGTTTTTGAGCTTCAAATGTACTGGTCTTTAATATATCAAAAGACAAAAAATCATAGGCGTATTCAGGGAATATAAAACTGGGGGATTTTCTGAGAACAAAAAATATGTGCTGTTCGTGATTGTTTGGGACGACATGAACGTCACATGTGGGCATTATATGCTGTAAGTTGTTGAATTTGATATATTGCGCACAGGCGGATCCAGGAAAAAACATGGGGGGGGGGGCACCATGCGCGTAACGTTTTTATCATCTTACTAATTTGAAGTTGGACCTAATTTAAGGGTGGGTATTGCCTCCCATTTTTTTATCCTGAGTGCGCCTCTGCCCCAAATATATGTACAATCCCAGTATCTATGATGCATATTGCATTGAAATTGTTTCTGACACATATATTGCACCCGCAAACCACGAATGAAGTATGCGCCGCAAAACTGCATTCGTAACACCCTCCCCAAAACAGGAGCCTGGAACCGCCTCTGGTGGACCGATTTTTTAAAAAATTTAACACAACACGTGCCATTCAATTTTGGAAAAGTCACAAAGTTTCAGGACGGTCCTTAACGGTTTAGAAGCGGCAAGTGAAAAACCACCGGGAGGGGCAGAATCTCCCCCGCAGGGAATAGGGTTAACTAGGGACAGCAGAGATCCGGGCATTGTAATAGCGCATAGTTAATAGTGATGTACACTATAAAATAAACTCCAAAATAAAAGCGCAAATATGCGCAAGGTTTATTTTAATAGGCACAAAGTATAAACTCTAACGAGGCATACAAATGTTTCATCAAAACGGAGAACCGTGGAATGAAAAGTGTAGGACTAACTCAAGTTTTGATTTGGTTGGTCAGCCACTTCAAATAACATACCTTACTTAATGTTAGAATATAAAATTGTTAATTCACATGAAAAGGTCATATATCGGTATTTCGGGCTGCTGATGATTTGTATTTTCAAGAAAAAATACCACAAAGCCTCTACGAAACGTTCTTCGCCTCTCACATTAGCATATATCCATGCGATGAGAATGAGGCGCGCCATAGCAATATCGACGGCTGAACAATAGTGTGTGTTTGAAGACACGGTGCATACAAATAAACGAATTTATTGTCGATTCGGTGTTATACTTTCATGCCATGGACATTTTGCTTGAAAATGAGCCGAATAAAATAGCCATTTTTCAAATTTTATTTTTCACCCCATGTCGCGCTAACAGGCCGTTATCGCCCACTGTGCGTTTGGGTGCATAAGTGAACTTCCGATTTCATTGCCAGTTTTTTCCGTTGTCTGTTGATTTTTTTGGAAATGATTATTTGTCATGATAAGCTAAAGCATAGTGTGTAAAGCAGCCAGAGACAAAACTATGCAAAACTCTTAATGTTGAAAATAAATGATTTTTTTTCCTAAAAAAATGAGGGTCGCAACCATAGAGATATTATATATGATCGTATATACCAGTAAAACGCCTTAATTGGCGGTAACCGAGCGGTATCTGTTGCTGATTCAAGTGGGTATATATTCATAAAAAAATAAGTTGCATTAAATGTTCATAATCTCCTTTCTAGAATCCGCCAAAAGGGTCCTGAGCGTCCTGAGCGCTGCATGCTTCAGCGTATAAAAAAACGAATGCTTAGATTAACCAGTAAGGCGCCGTAGTTGGCGATGAACGAGCGAGCGGGAAGAGAATGTATGGTGAGGTTGGTATTGTATGGAATGTATGGTGAGGTTGGCCAGTTCGGGCCGGGTCAAATGTAAATGTGCCTAGTAAGTTGACGAGAAACCTCACGGGCGCTTCGCGCCGGCTCGGTAATGATCTCTATGGTCGCAAGTGCAACCACTAACTAGGCCGCCGTTGGGTACATTAAGTTAACTGCAAATTTGGTTGCCTTTGTATTCAATGTGTATAAATTGTTAAGACATATTTTCCATAATTCTATTTTTTAAACATTACGAGAGAAGCCCGGAATTCGAAATTCGTTACCACGTACTTGAGTAAGCGAAGAGGGATTCCTCAATTATTTGATTTAATCAACAATGCTTGCATGGAAGACCAAGAAAGTAGCGATGATGACGTTGTCATGAATCACGTCAACGAAGACTGATCATCAGCCGATGAGGTGAGTTGCTTCATCTTTATCTTCTCAAAATCCACCAGCTTCCGCGATATGTGCCCGCTTATTTTGTCACCGGCGCCAATATCGTCGAAATTGTATTCCGAAATCGGGCACATCCAGCAATTTTTGGCTTTCTGACATTTTCACTGACATTTTCTCTGACATTTTCTCTGACATTTTCTCTGACATTTTCTCTGACATTCTGAGGAACATGACGGGAGATGACGTCATAGTTTCTGACGTCATTCGCCAGTTAGCCTCCGCAAAGGGCTCAGTGCGCCTTACTGCGCATGCGCAGTCGAATATTCTTAGATGCCGAACAGGTCTCAGTTATTTGTACTCTAATTTCAACTTTGCATAGCATATAGTCTCACATATTAGCTAGTTTCAAGATAAACATACAGATCTACATTTCGGTAGGAATGTGACAAATGCCTTTGTTCGCCAGTCTGCTGGTGATCGTTCCATTGTCGTGCCTGTGTTCCCGGGCGTCTCCAGTTCACTGAACTCAAACTCAATAACAACTGTTAGGGACAAGGGTGCCTGAGAGCGGTCGCGGCCGGCCGCCACGCTGGAACGCCGGGCAGGGCGAGGGGTGGCGAGGAGTATGAATGGAGGGGCCGGACGCGTTTTTTTAAACCTGTCATTATAAGCTTCATGCTTGCAAATATGAATACATTTTGGGTGGATATTAGACGGATTTGATTGCGCTTTACAGCTGTATAACTTGTATCCATTTGATTGTATTTTATCGACAGTGCATACTCCGGGCCGATCATTTCTCTACACATCTGTGTTTGTCCATGTCCGTGCGACTCGTGGTTGCCGAGATACTAGTCCGGGATTGCAACCCCCAACAACCCCGCTGTGTTAATCCGCGTTGGGTTCGGCGATCCAACATGGCGGCCAGGAGCGACAGCCCGAGCCATACCCGGCTGAGAGGGGCGGCCACCCTTAGCCCAGGCTCCACTATGCGCGATAGCACGCAAGTACGCACGGTTTTTGCAAGTTCGCGTCTTTTGCGAGTCTAAAAATGTTCAGCTGATTGAAAATGCATTGACTGAGCTACACTGGAACAGTACGCAAAGACCGCATGAAATATCACGCAAACTTGCAAAAGACGCAGCGCGGAAGTACGCAATTCTGGAAAAGACGCAAGTACGCACGTACGCAAGTACGCAAGTACACAAACAAGTTCAGAGTTTTTAACTTTTTTCCGGTTTTTGCAAGATTACGTAGTCTGAGACAGTTGGTGGCGCATCGCCGGCAATCTGTATTGTCAATAACTCTTGATAGAATATAGATAGAGACGTGCGAATGGCACCGACGTGTTTGTCTCGTCCAGATGCATCGCCCCAAATGCAACATGACATACCTGGGTCACCAAATGACATTGACCTGAGGTCAAATTTTGAAGTTGACCTAACCAGGACACCATTAATATTTTTCGAAGCGCATTGACGAGACAAACACGATGGTGTCAAAATTATTGCTCTATCTTAAACTGATACAAAGTTATTCACAATTTTGTGTTAAATAAAATGTAATCGTAACCTCTGGAGCCTAAACTATTGAGTATTGACCCACGTGAAATCCCTGACTACTTTTAAGCCTGAGTACTCAATCACTGATGCATATTCATCAAAAGGATCAGTATCATTACCATTTCAACACTATAACTACGCAAATCCCGGACGGTGTAAAAAAAAACGGTACACAAAAGACGCAAACTTGCAATAACCGTGCGTACTTTCCGGAACGATCGCGCACAGTGGAGCCTGGGCTTTAGCTCCAGTCCCGTCAGCAGGGCCGGCCGGTAGCAGCGCTGCTGTCAGTCGGGCCGGCGCCGCTCCGGTCAAACGAGCGTGGGACGGGCACCGGCGGCCGACGACCCCGCCTCCGTCTCGGCCCGTCTCGGCCCGGCTCCCGGCACCTCGCCCGGCCGGGACGACAACAGGTGGGGTCGCCGGCCTTCACACACCGCTCCCCGCTGCCAGTGGCCGACACCGGCCCGACACACAGCACAAACAGCGGACTGGTGCCGCCCAGCGAGTCGTGCTTACTGAGATCGTCACAAACAGCGGACTGGTGCCGCCCAGCGAGTCGTGCTTACTGAGATCGTCACAAACAGCGGACTGGTGCCGCCCAGCGAGTCGTGCTACTGAGATCGTCACAAACAGCGGACTGGTGCCGCCCAGCGAGTCGTGCTTACTGAGATCGTATCAGTCAGCATGGGGGTACATAGTCTCTGGCCAAGCCAGGTAAATGGATTAACGGGGAACGTAGGACTTAAAAGTCATAGTTTACGTTTTTTACTAGGTTATTCACGATGAATGAGATAACGTCGCGTTTTTATGTCAATGGCGATGAGTGCGATTAAGTAACACCAACCGGTATACGTCTCACAGGAGACAGGGCTCACTAACAAAAAGTCCGTATCAGTGGGAATGGAACCCACGACCTCCGACGCGCAGTACTCACCCAGTTTGCACGAGTCTCCGTGTCTGGCGCCGAGTAGCACATTCGTGCTGACGCTGAGCTCCTCCGCCAGCTCCTTCAGTCGGTAGCCGCGCACGTACGTGTTGTCGCGCACGATGAAGAAGAAGTCGTACATGTTGCCGTAGTGGCTGGCCACGTACTCGGCCGTCTTCATCGGCAGGTTCTCAGTGCCCGTCTGTGGCGGGGCAAGAGGCATGGGTCAGGGATGGTGCTGACCAGCACGTTGACTGGAACTGAATGACAATGGATAAATGTCACTTGGTAAAAAAAGCATAGGTACAATGTGAATATATTAATGAAAATAATGTTTTGTTTTCTCTTTGGTGGCACCGACTTCAATTGTAATTTGGCTCCCATGAAGACCATGACGGGTAGAAATCCCTCCTAAGACAAGTCACTGTGTGGCGGCTCTGCGGCCTGTTGGAGACTCGGGTCTACGCCATAGATACATTACTACTTTCTGCGGAGTATACAGCGCTACCGCCCACATCCCGCTAACGCACACCGCCCAGCATACCGCCATACCGCCACAGCAGTGCAGAACAAACGAACCCCAGCGCTGACGCACACCGCCCAGCATACCGCCATACCGCCACAGCAGTGCAGAACAAACGAACCCCAGCGCTGACGCACACCGCCCAGCATACCGCCATACCGCCACAGCAGTGCAGAACAAACGAACCCCAGCGCTGACGCACATCGCCCAGCATACCGCCATACCGCCATACCGCCATAGCAGTGCAAAACAAACGAACCCCAGCGCTGACGCACACCGCCCAGCATACCGCCATACCGCCACAGCAGTGCAGAACAAACGAACCCCAGCGCTGACGCACACCGCCCAGCATACCGCCATACCGCCACAGCAGTGCAGAACAAACGAACCCCAGCGCTGACGCACACCGCCCAGCATACCGCCATACCGCCACAGCAGTGCAGAACAAACGAACCCCAGCGCTGACGCACACCGCCCAGCATACCACCATACCGCCACAGCAGTGCAGAACAAACGAACCCCAGCGCTGACGCACACCGCCCAGCATACCGCCATACCGCCACAGCAGTGCAGAACAAACGAACCCCAGCGCTGACGCACACCGCCCAGCATACCGCCATACCGCCACAGCAGTGCAGAACAAACGAACCCCAGCGCTGACGCACACCGCCCAGCATACCGCCATACCGCCACAGCAGTGCAGAACAAACGAACCCCAGCGCTGACGCACACCGCCCAGCATACCACCATACCGCCACAGCAGTGCAGAACAAACGAACCCCAGCGCTGACGCACACCGCCCAGCATACCGCCATACCGCCACAGCAGTGCAGAACAAACGAACCCCAGCGCTGACGCACACCGCCCAGCATACCACCATACCGCCACAGCAGTGCAGAACAAACGAACCCCAGCGCTGACGCACACCGCCCAGCATACCGCCATACCGCCACAGCAGTGCAGAACAAACGAACCCCAGCGCTGACGCACATCGCCCAGCATACCGCCATACCGCCACAGCAGTGCAGAACAAACGAACCCCAGCGCTGACGCACACCGCCCAGCATACCGCCATACCGCCACAGCAGTGCAGAACAAACGAACCCCAGCGCTGACGCACATCGCCCAGCATACCGCCATACCGCCACAGCAGTGCAGAACAAACGAACCCCAGCGCTGACGCACACCGCCCAGCATACCGCCATACCGCCACAGCAGTGCAGAACAAACGAACCCCAGCGCTGACGCACATCGCCCAGCATACCGCCATACCGCCACAGCAGTGCAGAACAAGCGAACCCCAGCGCTGACGCACATCGCCCAGCATACCGCCATACCGCCACAGCAGTGCAGAACAAACGAACCCCAGCGCTGACGCACATCGCCCAGCATACCGCCATACCGCCACAGCAGTGCAGAACAAACGAACCCCAGCGCTGACGCACACCGCCCAGCATACCGCCATACCGCCACAGCAGTGCAGAACAAACGAACCCCAGCGCTGACGCACATCGCCCAGCATACCGCCATACCGCCATAGCAGTGCAAAACAAACGAACCCCCGCTAGGCCACATACCGCACATCGCACATTGCGCATGCACAAGTTGTGAAAGCAGGCCACGGCCACTGTTGTGGGGCGGTATCGCTCAGCGTCATGGCCGCCGTGCATCAGTCGCCGTGTTATCAGCCGTGGGATCAACGGGTCGGCCAGCCTCGCACAGCGCTGCCGTCTCGCACAGCCTGCCGCCGCAGCGGCCGTGTATGACAACAGCTATCGGTACGGCATCCAGGCGGCCCCGCGCAGAGCCGTTATCTTCGCGGTGCCGCGCCGGAGAATCTTTATGGCGGCTATAGTTACTTATTATCGCCACAGCCATTCAGGTGATGATATCATAGCGTCGAGATATGTCATCTAAGGCCGGCCACCGGGCAGGGTCGCCCGAGTCCCGAGTCCCGACCCATTAGTATCGCATCGGCAACCACTGGCGGACAGTGTCCTAGCATTGGGAAATTTGGGTGCAAAACGACACCCTATGGATCCTATTTTTCCACTCCTTTTCCAGAGTTTTACTGTGAATTTCCACTCGAATAACATCTTTCACAAAAAGAATATCAGATAACAAAATTTAGCATATTTGAAGATAAATAGCCATCAATTTTATTTTTCTGTTTGAACCGCACTTCTCTACACTTAACAATAATAAAGTCAAAAATAGGAGAAATGCATTTGGCTTGGGTATCCAAAAAAAAATCAAAATTTCACAAAATTACAAACTTTGAAATTTAAGGTCAATGTCATCAAATGTCAGAAAGAGGTCATGCTGCAGAGCATTCAGCTCGTCTTGATGAGAACAGCAAAATGACGTTCACCGTACCATTCTAGTTTTATTCAGTCATAAGTTATTAGCGAATATCATTTTTGTTAAATAAAATAGCATGTGAAGGCAAAAATGGAGATATTTGGACTGCAGACTGGTTATTGATTCGCCTTTTTTGGAAGGATTCAATCACGATTCATTTTGGAATATGAATGATTCAGTCACCGTTTGATTCATGGATAACCATTTTGAGAAATTATTCTTTCCGATTCAAAGAATCAAAACATGTTTTGATCAAATCAAGTTTGACTCACCATTGAAATAGCATTGCACAGTCTTTGTTATTCAATCAGCCTTGTTTCTATGAGGGTTTTCATTCAATCATGATTCATGAATCAAAAAAATCCGGTGGTGAATCGATTCTTCTTTGATTCAAGGGAAATTTTGATTGAACGATTCCAATCGATTCAATCAGAGTCGAATCAATAACCAATCTGATTTGGAGGCAAATATCCCTCAATGTTATTTATGCACTTAATTGACACGTCCTTACACGTAAGAATAGCATAGCGAAAAATTAGAAACACGTTTGAAAAAAAGGTATCCAAAAAAGTAGTAAAATTTCGAAAACTTACTAAATTTAGACATTTTCGCAAATGAACAAATCAACATCACCATATTCTAAAACAGCTTATTGCCATTATAATGACATAATAAATATATATTGCTTCATAAATTCCCCGCCATATGGGCTAACAAAGATTGACCTGCACCGTGACCTTATACAAATTCCCGAGGCAATATCTCCGGAACCACTGTTGGCATTGTATTACAACTTACAAAGCTTGCTTTAGCGCCCCAGGTTACCCCATATATCAATTTTGGTCAAAGTCGGTGACATGGCGGTGTCATTTTGCACTTTGTTTTTGTCGATTTGTCGTGGAATGCCCCAGCTACAAAAAAGAGGCACATTGGGATTGTTTGTTTTTTTAAACTGAATCAAATTACCCTACTTAAAGGGACTAGCCCACCTTAAAGGGAATAGTTCACCTTTAACATGGGGTTTTGGACTGAGATAGCAGATTTGTAGAGCAGATCTAAAAATGGTTGTGGTGAAAGAATTACCTCCCTACGTTAAGTAATTTCGACACAGGACTAGTCGGCCCGGTTTCATGTCTGCTGTTCCGGGCCACGATCGGGACATGAACGTTCGCCGCCGGAGGCAGGTACACTCTCTGGCACGTAGTCTCAATCACGACGCCTCGTTAATATCCGCTCAGCCGCCCGGGCGGCGCGGCGACCCCTTGTCAGAGACTGTACTTGGCGTCAGGCGGAGCGAGGCGGAGCCAGAACGCCAGCTGCTATTGCACGATTTCTCGTGAAATGCAAAGAGAAACTTACTTCTTTCTCCACATATATCCATCAGTTGTCCAAACCAAAGTCATATTCATAGTTTTGAGCTCAAGATGCACCGTATGGTTGAATTCAAGAAAACTTTCAAGGTGACCTATTCTCTTTAACATTATATTTGAGTTGAGATAGCCATTTTGATGGCTTGGCATTGAAATTAAGTATGGTAGCAGTTAAAACAACCACAATGATCTAATCAAGAAGATATTAGAGTTTGATTTTGACATCTGTAAAAAATAAGGCCCATGTGTATTTGAATAGGGCCTCTAAACCGACAGCGTCGTCTCTCTTTACTCAACTGGTAATGATAGTCGACTTGTGAATGATGGTCTGAAATAAAAAAGAGGAAAAATAAAAAATATATATAAAAAAATGAATGATAGTCGATTCAACCAACCCAACTTTCCGCTTAAAACTAAAAATTGAATATCTACCAAGTAAGCACTTTTTCGGAACAAAAGTTCACGAACATGTTCATCTGACCTCGCCTGACATGTAGACATACAATTAAGTGTGATTCGACAACTTTCAAAAAGGTGGGACAGTCACTTTAATACTAGTAGACGTATTCCACACAACATAGGTACCTATACAAGGAAATTCGCTCTCGCGTTCCTCTGCCACCCAGCAGGCAGCAGGAGACCAAAGGCTGCGACGCTGCGTGTAAAACTATAACTTACGTTGGTTGTAAATCACTCCAAAATAGTGTCAGACGCGCCACTTTCCCTATCCCTACTGCTACCAAAATGCTACCAAATAGAAGAAATACGAACGAGGCAAAAAAAAAAATCGCAAGAAGTTTTTTTCGCAGGCAGTACCCATTTTTCATCGACAGTTTCAGCAAATTTGAGTGGGGCTAATCTCTATTGCCGCCCCTGTTGAGCTTTGAATGTTTTTGTTTTGTTTTGCCCTCCCCCCCCCCCCCCCTCCTTGGATCTGCCAGTGTCGTCAGCCCATACCGCATCACCAGCCGACGCAGCGCTGCTGGGGGCCACGCCGATCGCGGGGGGGGCAGGGAGCGGTGCCCACATTCCGGGTGGCATCACCATGAGCGGTCTGAGGTCACCTTGCAGACGAACAGAACAATAGCCAGACCGGTCGCGGACCCGGTAATGGCAGCCGGCCGGTAATAGTCGGCTGACACGATTATTTAACCGCAAAATACCTAGCCACCATGTCACGAATCCGATTGGTTAGTATCGACATAGAGGTGAAATCCCGTCAGTGCATGCTGGCATACAGGCCCTTACGGTGACCAGTTTGACAGGAAAGGGCCAGCCGGTGACCCAGCAGAGCGAGCCAGGGAGAAATGCGGGGTGGACTGGGCTTAGAGCTGCAGCATTTGTATACCACCCTACCCATATGTCGGTAGCAATTCAACAAAGCGGCAATAATGTGGTAGATGATCATTCGTAAATATGTGTATATGGAACCTTCACTGGTGTTAACCTTTTTTGTGTGGAACGGTGCCGGCGTTACGTTTAGTACGAAAGCTCAGCTCAAACCAGAGTGGACCGTGGCCTTAAAGGGAATAGTTCACCTTTAACATGGGTTTTTAACTGAGATAGCAGATTTATAGAGCAGATCGAAAAATGGGTTGTGTGAAGAAAAAATAGCTCCCTACGTTAAGTAATTTCGACACAGGACTAGTGGGCCCCTTTTAGAAGACGTTAATTTCCCCGAAACGTGTTTCGGGTCCTCACAACGGTTGTTTACGTTACAAGCAGCCTGCGTATATATGCCTTAAGTCCATCGTTATTGTGTGCAATAGTTTCCATATCCAAGCTACCATATGCATGACGTCACAATTGTCATGAAGTTGTTTATGGCCATGAAGGAGAAACGAGAACCATGCCCATTTTTCGACGGATATCCATCTATCGTCCAAACAAATGTCATATTCGTTTTTTCAGCTCGAAATACCCCGTATAGCCCAATTTCAAGACAACTTTCAAGGTGACCTATTCCCTTTAACGGAACACCGGCCGCCTTCGCAGAGACGACATATGGAATGACCTGCCCATGACACAGTATGACACCATCCCTGGATATGGCACACAAGCCATGACCTGGCATGTCAGTGGCATATGTCAGTGTCATATATATATTGTTTGCTTATTGGTGTTGAAGGGCGTGACGACGGCATGGTCAATTTGGGCAAATAGTGTCATATCAGCATATCGCACACCCATATGGATGGACATATGGATGGCACCGACATGTCATGTCCCGGCTAATATATCCAGGGAAATCCGGTCATAGGAAGAACCACCGGTACTGTATGGCGTACTACATTGGTGGAAAATCCGCGATTTTGCGAAAGTCCATCGGGAAAACAACAACTGCACTTAGTTTCGGCCCAGATAACTTGTCATAATTGAACTGTTATCTAGAGAGCTGTGAGCGCCTTGAATGGGGCGAAAACGGAGCAAGGCATGTGTATAGCGAGTACAGCAAGGAGCGCTGGAGAGTACGGGACCACTACGTACCATACCTCACCACGAGGGAACCGCGCGGACGGCCCAGACCAATACCCCCCGGCACAGGCCCTGTCCCATCCGCGCTCCCGGTCACCGCCGCCGTACCTCCGGGGGGAAGATGACGACGTTGTGCAGGTTCTTGGGCAGCTCCGCGTTGGCCTCGCCGACCATGTAGAAGGTGATGGAGGAGGTGATGTGCGCCAGCGTGTGGTTGATGTTGGCGGCCTCGCGGAGCACCGTCTCCGGCGAGGTCAGCACGGCCACGTACAGCTTCTGGTGCGTGCCAAGCTCCTGCGAGTAGAACCGCGGCCGCGGGATCTTCCCCTCTGCAGGGAGACAGGGACGGGACCGGACGGTCAGATGCTGTGCAGGACGTGGGTGTGGGCAGGGCAGGAGACACAGGGCCCTCTGCAGGGAGACAGGGACGGGACGGGACGGTCAGATGCTGTGCAGGACGTGGGTGTGGGCAGGGCAGGAGACACAGGGCCCTATGCAGGGAGACAGGGACGGGACGGGACGGTCAGATGCTGTGCAGGACGTGGGTGTGGGCAGGGCAGGAGACACAGGGCCCTATGCAGGGAGACAGGGACGGGACCGGACGGGACGGGACGGTCAGATGCTGTGCAGGACGTGGGTGTGGGCAGGGCAGGAGACGCAGGGCCCTCTGCAGGGAGACAGGGACGGGACCGGACGGGACGGGACGGCCAGATGCTGCGCAGGTGTGGGAGGAGTCGCAGGACTGGCAACGATTTCGAGTTTGGTTCGAGAGGGGAAACCACAGCTTGGTCCGAAAGTGGAGATATACAAGCATTTGGAAAGGTGAGGTCATCATCAAAAGTGCCAAGCAGCTGGGTCGAGTATAGCATTCAGCCTAACGTATTAACATATAGCATAATTAGCGAAAAAATAGCCAAGGTGTTCTGCGATTCTCTGCGATTTACGAAATGCTAAAATGCTGAAATAGCAAAGTGCTTACATTTGTATGTTTAAAGGGAATGTTTCGCCTTTGTATTGGTTTTGAACTGAGATAGCCATTATCTTTGGCCGTTATTGAAATGTCGAAAATACTAAGGTAATTTTCCCCAAAACTTAACCATTTTTTAAGCAATTCAATTGATAGTTTGCAAAATGGGGTCTAGGCTAGTGCCGCCGCTGATTGGCTGACAGCGACTTTTTCCGTCAATCCCACTTGTCAGCCAATCAGCGCGGTCTATGGCTCAATAATGACGTCATCTTCCCAAGTTTAAAAAACTTAATTTGTATAAAGTTAAGTGACTTTTCGAGAGCAAAAATATCACCATCGTTTTCAGCAGCATTCACTTCATATTTTCGACTACAACCAGCATATATTTGACAACTTTCAGAAAGGTTGAAACATTCCCTTTAAATGGAATAGAGATAGCTTCAGCATATAAATTAACCATATACAAGTGTTAGGCTTAAGCAACCAATAATATTGTCACAGTCTGATATGTACCGTAAATTGCCCTAACATTAGCCCACAAACCTAACTTTGTCCCACTCTGACGGAAACGTATATATTTGTTCTACCTCGGAGCAAAACAAGAGGACGGCTTCGGAACTGCGACGAGCAAACCTGCCAAACCCAAAGTTTTAGTTGGCTGGTGTCGTTGTGGTACTGTGCTGGTGTCCGTCATGGCTGTGCACTGATTTCCTATCTCCCCGGTTTTTTAGTGTTTTTTTTGGTCGAAAAAAAAACTCCCCTTAACATGTTCATTTTGCTCACCCGGTTGCCAGAATAAATCGATAATTTCGACGGTTATTTTTTTAACAACCCCGATGGGCAAAGATAGGCATTGAAAGCCGGAATTGCCCTAAGCTGTGAACCAAAGGGTGGAACAAAGTTACGCACAACGTTCCAAACTTTGTCCCAAGCAGAAGAAAAAAAAAACGGAAAAACTAAGCCTGAAATTGGTAGATTTATATGTGATATCGATAGTAGAGATCAGACACACTTTTGTATTCCTTTAGATCGGTCATAAGTGGTCGCGTTCTTCAGATACGGAAGGTCAAATTTCAAAACTGGAGCAAAGTTAGGGCAATTTACGGTATATGGTTAAAGGTGTGTTCGTGTCGGTATTTATTATTGATAAATATTCTGTCGGATCACAGATGTCCTATCTAAGACAACGATTCGATTCATGTCTTGGATGCGATAAACGTAATGTGTGCAGCCTTGAACGGATCGCTGTTCCATCCACGCCGTAAATCCAGTGTCATCCGGTAAATGTCGTATTTTCCTTGAGCCAGTGTTCGGCAAACTGCTAACGCCGCGCCGAACACCGCATACGATCTGCAGACAAAGCCGGCGCTCGGCGCGGCGGCGCGGTACGAGTTCAGTGCGCGGTACCCGTGTCCCTCACCCGGCCGCCGGCGATCGGAACACAAAGGCCGCAAAGGTAAGCGGCCAAGGACGCTCGCTCCACGGCGGCGGCGGTGTCTTCACCTCTGTCGTGCCTGCCGCGGGCCGATGACGTAGGCAGGTGGTTCGGGGAGCCGCCGTCCGGCAGACGGTGACTCAGGGATGGGTGAACGGACCTCCCAGGTGGGGAGTGGGACGAAACGTGGTCGGTTCGATAAATTCACAGAGCTGGGAAAATAGGGGTCGTTTTGTTCATTGGTTTTAGACCGCGACGTGGGATGTGTCGCTTATTCTCAGAGGTGTTAACATCGTCAATGTGTCGCGGATCTTAGGTTTATAAGATAACCAATTGTGGTATGAACTTGGTCGGTCGTAAACGGGCCAACACACTTTCAGCCTGTCTCCGAGCTGTCCACGTATCTTCTCCGAGCTGTCCACGTATCTTCTCCGAGCTGTCCACGTATCTTCTCCAAGCTGTTCACGTATCTTCTCCGAGCTGTTCACGTATCTTCTCCGAGCTGTTCACGTATCTTCTCCGAGCTGTTCACGTATCTTATATGTCCACGTATCTTCTCCGAGCTGTTCACGTATCTTCTCCGAGCTGTTCACGTATCTTCTCCGAGCTGTTCACGTATCTTCTCCGAGCTGTTCACGTATCTTCTCCGAGCTTCCACGTATCTTCTCCGGGCTGTCCACGTATCTTCTCAGAGCTGTTCACGTATCTTCTCCGAGCCGTCCACGTATCTTCTCCGAGCTGTTCACGTATCCTCTCCGAGCTGTTCACGTATCTTCTCCGAGCTGTCCACGTATCTTCTCCGAGCTTTCACGTATCTTCTCCGAGCTGTCCACGTATCTTCTCCGAACTGTTCACGTATCTTCTCCGAGCCGTCCACGTATCTTCTCCGAGCTGTCCACGTATATTTTCCGAGCTGTCCACGTATCTTATATGTCCACGTATCTTCTCCGAGCTGTTCACGTATCTTCTCCGGGCTGTCCACGAATCTTCTCCGAGCTGTCCACGTATCTTCTCCGAGCTGTCCACGTATCTTCTCCGAGCTGTCCACGTATCTTTTCCGAGCTGTCCACGTATCTTATATGTCCACGTATCTTCTCCGAGCTGTCCGCGTATCTTATATGTCCACGTATTTTCTCCGAGCTGTTCACGTATATTCTCCGAGCTGTTCACGTATCTTCTCCGAGCCGTCCACGTATCTTCTCCGAGCTGTCCACGTATCTTTTCCGAGCTGCCCACGTATCTTATATGTCCACGTATCCTCTCCGAGCTGTTCACGTATCTTCTCCGAGCTGTCCACGTATCTTCTCCGGGTTGTCCACGTATCTTCTCCGAGCCGTCCACGTATCTTCTCCGAACTGTACACGTATCTTCTCCGAGCCGTCCACGTATCTTATCCGGGTTGTCCACGTATCTTCTCCGAGCCGTCCACGTATCTTCTCCGAACTGTACACGTATCTTCTCCGAGCTGTCCACGTATCTTCTCCGAGCTGTACACGTATCTTCTCCGAGCTGTCCACGTATCTTCTCCGAGCTGTCCACGTATCTTCTCCGAGCCGTCCACGGATCTAACGGCGGCGCCACGAATCTCCCAATGTCTGACCGCGTTGTGGCCAGCCGCCCGGAAACGGCCGTAATCGGGACGTCTGGACACCAGGGCCGGACTTCCGCTGTACAGCATGCCGGAATCCTCGACCAGTGACGGGCATCGCACACTGCACCGAATAAGTCGGCAGGCCAGGGAAGGCCACGACTACGGCTCGATGCTGCCGCCAAAATTTCCATCGCTGGTGTGCAGTCTACTGCTGATTCCGATGTAACGAGAGGGGACCGAATACAAGAGTATTGGGTGGAGGCCTGGACAAATATGTGTCGCTTACGTCACTCTCACTCGAGTGGGCAACGGCTGAACAAAGCAATCAATAGGAAAGAAACGGAAAACGGATTGCTCTTGATATAAAAAAAAAATATTTTTACCGTATTTTTTAAGATTGCAGCTATCCATATTGAGTGTCAAGAGTTGTTGGCACTTGACAACATTTGTGGGTTCCTGGGAGTCATGCACAACCTTGGAATTTGGGCCATTTTCTGGACTTTTTGGGTCCAAAGAATTTTGCTCTCTTCATATTTGTTCAGGAAATTTGCTCTTTTTGCCTGATCTTACCGACCTGGTAGTTAAAATATAATCCAATTTTCCTCACAAGGATTTAATATCTATTACAAATCAGGATTTTTTACTTTCCAAGTAAAATAATTAAAACAAAAATGAAAATCTTAACTTGCCTGACAATACCATTTTCTCTCCACCTATGGATTTTTACTCTCCGGGACCAGGTCATGAAATGAAAAATCCAACACTGGTCATGCACATTGTTGTAACAAACTCCTACACGAATTGGACGGACCGTTACTCTGCTGCGAGTGATGGATACCACCCGTGTGGATGTCGCAAAACAGTAGCAAAGTATTGAAGCCATCCGGCCCTCTCCCAATCTACAGGCCGTAGCCCCAGCTAAGGTTACTATAACAAACCCAGCCGCCTCTGCCGTCACCTGACAATGCCGTTTCCCAGTTGCTGGGCTGACTGACTCACCTCGTATTGACTTGACGTGGACGAGCGGCGCACGGATGACCGGCTCGAACGTCTCCAGCTCGTCCTTGGTGGCCGGACGCGGCAGCGGCGCCGACGGCGCGCTCAGGCGGTCCTTGCCGCCACCCGTGCCGCCGCCAGTGCCGCCGCCCGTGCCGCCGAAGCTGACGGCCGCCGAGCCAGAGGAGCGGGCCGTTTCCAGAGCAGAGGTGCGGGCCGTTTCCAGATCCACCGTCTCTTGGTTGTAATCAGTGAGTGGCATCGGCGACGACGGCAGGATCATCATCACCAGGAATCCTCCGAAGATGCCACCGATTAAGAGCATGACGCAGCTCCTGATGGTGCCGAGTCGGCGTGCTATCATGCAGCCCATGGTGCTGCCCCTCCTGCAGACAGTCACAGTAACTGAGGTCAATACCAGGAAGCACAATACAAAAATGGAATTTGATCTGTCATGAAATTGCATAGAAACTGTACTGCAACAGGGGGATAAGCAACTACATTAATTTTAAAAGTTGATTAACCCTATTAGTGGCAGGGGGCAGATTCTGCCCACCCCTCAGGTTTTCCGCAGATATCTCCCGAACGGCTAGGAGCAGACCCATGAAATTTTGGGACTTTTCCTAGAATTGAATTCCGCATATGGAGTCAAAATTTTGAGTTCCTAACCTTAACAGATGCGGTTCCAGGGCCCAGTTTTTGGAGGATTTGTTTATGTGACATTTGGCGATAATACGGAGATGCAATCTTCACGGCTTCTTCCTAACTGCCTGAAGTATAAAGGCGTTACATATGTTTACGGTGATTGGAACAAGTGCAAATTAGTTGATTTTAGTGAACTATAATCAATATTGCACAGAATGGTGGCCAAATTCACAGATTTAGGGGAATGAAGGATGCCAAAATTGCTTGTATTATCACATATCTTGCGATGCAGCAGCAGGTGTACGCGTCTAAAAACATGACTAATATGCTAGAATTTGCATGTGTTTTAGCTAGACACCCTACATTTCATGATATCTCATCTGGGAACATTGAATAATTTTGGCATCCCTCCCCCTAACTCTCTGAATTTGGCCATACTGCCTCCCCTCCCCTCTGCTGTGCAATGCACAGCAGAGGCGGATTCAGGGACTTGAAAGGGGAAGTTTACAGGAAGTTATTTTATATATATTTTGCTCCCTTTTTCGCTAACCTGGCACCGCCTATGGATGCAAATATGATGTATAACTGTTGTGTTCGATGTCACAATAGCGCACAATTCCATTTATCGAAGAAAAAAAAGAGAAGAAAAAATGGTTTTATAAGGCATTGATTTTACCCCCAAATTTAGTGACCTGAAAACGCCAATGATTTTTGCATTTTAGAAAGTCACCATCATATATCAATCCTCAATTCAATCTCTATCGATCCCCATTAGTTGCGTTGAAATCGGTTGATAAACAGACAGCTGTGTTGGATCACAACTGCCTCTAATATTTGTAGTTTTTGCCCCCTGTTGCCCCCCTATAAAAAATGTCGTTTTTTTCAGAAAAGTAGATCGTGTTGAGAGGAACCAAACGCCGTTTGAATTTTTGAAAATCGGACAGGTAGATCTCGAGATCTCCGGGGGGCGGAATCCCCCCCCCCCGTCACTAATAGGGGTAGCCAGGAGCCTGCCACTAATAGGGTTAACCCGCGCCATGCCGGGGGGCGTTTAGACGCCTCGAGTCATCTCAGGTCAGGTCACCAGGTCAGGTCACGTGACCCCACCTCCAAAATGTTTGTGGTCGTACCACAGCCATAGTTTTTTACCGATCGGTGTCAAACAAACAAGATTTCATAAGGTCATAAGTACCTACAATTCGTATATCTCAGATTTTGTATACCGGTGACCTAAGGTCGGGTCAATTTCATGACCTCCCCATTATAACTCAATGGGGAAATATGCAAATGCTTTCTATTCCGAGAATATGCATATCAGTCCAATTCCTCCTGTATCATGTTATCATAGGCCATTCTTGATGATCCAGGTGCAATTTTTGTTCAGTGATCCCTACATGGTCAGCCGAAGTCATCCGAGGTCACCAACACTTTTGTGTCAATAACTCCGACAGAATGAAGATAGAGAAGTGAAACCGGCACCAATATGTTTGTCTCGTCGAGACACGTCTCCCAATATGCAACATGACCTACTTGGGTCACCACTTGACCTTGACCTGAGGTCGAATTTATATGTTGATCTAACCTGGTTACCGTCAGTATGATTCGAAGCGCATTGACGAGACAAACACGATGGCGTCAAACTTATTGCCTTACCTTTATTAGGTAAAAGTTATTTGCGAAAAACAGTTTTGCAAAACAAAAAAAAATGATGACCTCTGGAGTCTAAACTATTGACCTGAACTAAAATCTGAGGACATTATACCGATTGCATTGTTCAAGAGCTTTCAGTTGCTTTTCCCATTTGTTCCTAGCTATCATAGTTCCCGAGATATTTGGGGGTTTCTGGAGCGAAGTCTGAAACTGGCAAATCTGACCTTCGATGACCTCTGGTGACCTAAAAATTGACCCGAGTGAAAAAAAATGATTGAAATAGTTTCCAAATGATTTTTAACGAGCTTTCGAACGGTATTTTCGGGTTTTGTCTATGTGCCATAGGAGACGAGTTAGAGGGGCGGGGAGCGCAGAAATGCTCATAATGTTCAAAATGATAATTTATGCTAATAATATATTATTTTCATCAAAAGAAAAGCAAACTATTCTAACATGTTTCGATTCACAAGTATTTTGAATAACTTTTGTACAATGAACAAGATGCTAAACTTTCTCCAACTCATATGAAACTGAGTTGGTTAAATAGGTAAGTTAAGTAGGTAGCTATCTTCAAAAATTAAAGGAATAAGGAAAGAGTATTTACACAAAAAATAGCAATGAGGCAAACCTGTGGACTTCAATGACTTATTCCATGTATTTTCAAACTCTAAGATCACCTCATAATTCCGATCAGTCAGTAGGATAAACACCTGACACCAGACACATTCTAACACTCGACTTCACATGCTATTGGAAATGTAGAAATAATGCCAATAGTATGAAAAGTTGTTTATCCTATTGATCTGGGGGGGGGGGGGGATACCAATCAGAGAGAGGTTGGAGCAAGTTGCCCACTTGCTCCACTTGTGGGCTGTGTCAATGATGATCAGACACTTCATCATACACCAACACACCATCTCAATCCCTGACATGCAGAAATATACCACACTTGATCTAACACAATGGTACTACACTAGGGAATACTAAGCACAGTGTGCAAAAGGACCATACTGATACAACCAGGTTGAGGTACAGCCTACAGGGGTGGATCAAGATTCTAGCCATCATCTTCTTTCTCTGATTTTGTATGCAAATTGTGTCATACATCAGTGAAATGTGCAAATGTGCAGAGCAGCTAACACAATGGCACCAGGGAATACTAAGCGACTAAGTCACTCACTAAGCACAGTGTCCAAAAGGACCATCCATCAGGCACTGGTGGAGATTCCAGCCATCATCTTTTTCACTGATGTTTGATGCCAATTGCATCACGCATCTGGGCCATTGATGGTCAAAGTACAGTTCTATGACGTTTCAGGAGCAACAGCACAACCTGTTGCCAAACTCTCCCTAGCCCTGGACAGTGGCGGATCCAGAATGGGTGGTTTGGGGGGCAAAATTCCAAAAAGTCTCACACAATTCTTAAAACTTGTCAGATTTTGCTTGCTTATGCATTGATAGCTGATTTAAAGCTAACTTTCCTTAGTAAAAGTTGCTTAGATTGTGTTCTATATCAGGAAATTTGTCAAATTTTGCGCCGATTTCAGGCGATTGGGGGGAGGCTATTGCCCATTTTGCCCAACCGTAGATCCGCCACTGGCCCTGGATCAAGGCTGTCAATGTAAACTGGATCAGGATCCGCCCCAGCCGAGCCCCTACAAATAAAAATATTTCAAGAGCACCGCCGAGATATTGCAAGATTAGAAACTGATGCCCTTACTCAAATTAGAAAGGAATTAACACCTACCGTGAATCGTGAGACGAGTTTGTGCAATTGATCTTCGGTCCAGATGTCATAAAATGCCACAACCAACGCAGACCCCGCACGAACCAACCAACCACCCCCATCGGCAACCACAACATGAACTGCGCCCGCGGTCTGAAAATGCAACAACTCAAGGGAGTGCTTTGGTTTGGTTTGGTTAGGATAAGGCCGCTTCGGTCTCAAGGGAGTGCCATAGCTATCTCCTTATATACCTCCAAAACGTGCTAGGTGGTTCCATGACGTCAAGACTCTCAGCCAATGGGAGACTGTTTTGAGAGGTTGTTTTATGTCATGTCAATGTGTTATGTGCCCAGGCTACACCATGCGTGAATTGTCAAGGACATCACGCGCGTGTTCTCCGTGTTTGCAGAACTTCCTTGACGTCCGGGATCTGCCAGTCAAGCAAATCACGCAAGGAAAATGGATAAACCACTGCATTTTTGTAATCGATAAACCACTGCATAAATATCAGTTTCAACACAAGTTTCTTCAACACAAGTTTCAACTCACAATTTGCTCAAACGCTTTTTCAATCATCTTCCGCCACGATACGCAGCACAAATTATTCAAGTTTAGGTCTAGTACAGACCACAATACGCGAAATCAAGCAAAATGATAAAACCCTGCAACACGCAATCTCGGAAAACACGACAAGTTCAGAATTTTGAACTTTTCTTCGTTCCGTCCGTGACGTGTCTGCGGAATTGCCTTGACGTTTCATCGCCTCGACGTTTCATCCGGGATCTGCGTGATGTGCCAGTGCTGTGCTGGCACATGCACTACTAGCTCACCCAATGCATTTACTATCAGCTGAACTTGCTCTGTCACACAAATCCCGACAACACGGATAACACGCACGTGATTTTCAGGAAATCACGCATAGTGTAGCCTGGGATTTAGCCCTCAGGCTCTCAGTCAATAACTTGATAGGATGTGTGTTAGGTTGCCCGCATACTGGTTATTGATTCAACATTTTTTGGAACGCTTCAATCATGATTCAATTTGTAATCTGAATGATTCAATCACTGTTGGATTCACGGATACAATTTTGAGAATTGATTCTTTCCAATTTAAAGAATCTAAACAAATATTTAATCGATTCACGTTTGATTCAACATTTAAATATATGTGGTGAATGTATGTCAAATCAATAAAAATGGAAACATACATATATATATATATGAATATGATCATTCAAACATTGTTACAGAAATACTATTTCAGTATAAATAAATCTAGCCACTAGGGGACTGCATGCATTCGCACAATTTACCAGTGTACTTAAATAGTTAAGAATCGTTTAATCTTTTGATTCAATCAGCCTTGATTTGATGCAGGTTTTGATTCAATCATGATTCACGAATCAAAAGATATGGTGGCAAATCAATTATTTTTGCATTAAAGGAATTTTGATTAAACGATTCCAATCGATTCAATTAGTGTTGAATCAATACCCAGTCTGGTTGCCCGTCTGATTTTTCAACTAAATAATTGTCAATCATTACCTCTTCTGTATAAAAATGGTTGCTTCAGAGGAGAAAACGGGTAATCAATCAATTATTCCACCGGCATTTAGGGACATGGATTTCCGGCCCCTTCGTTCCGGTGACGTAATGTTATTTGCTATCTAAGTCCGACGGCCTTGCCTCTTTATCTATGAACTTGACTCCTGTCAAGGTCGTACAAGGGACGGACGTCAAGTAAAGTTGGTAGCATGACGTCATTTGGTCGTAGAGGCTTTCACCTCAAATTTTGACTACGGTTTTGCAGCGAGGACGAAGATAAAAACTCACAAAAGATAAAGATTTAGCACATCATTGAGAGAAGAACCTGACTCCTCGTGTGGTATCTTGATGATCTGATTGTAGGTACTTAAAATATCTCGTCATTTTCTATGTGAGTGAGCATTTTTACTGTGCTTTTCCCACCGACATTGAGTTGATTACCTATTATGATCTACCCTATTTTTATCCATCTCTCAAATCTTCTTGAATCTGCTCAAACCCCGATGGTCATTATTTGGGGGTTGAGAGAGCAAGTTTCCCCCGCAAAATCACCGCTGGGGTGCAACTCCGTGGTGACATCCATGCCCGATGGCGAGCAGGCATAAACAATTTGGGGGTGGGTGCCGGTCGTCGCCACAAAGTTATATCTTTACTCAATGCCCAGGACCGATACCCATTGGTTTTGGTCTTCAAGAGAACGATGACGATGGTTCTTCATGATTCGAGGACCAGAGGTTGGAGAACAGGACCGTAGGTTTTTATATACCGCAGACCACATGGACACACTTATAAAGTCCTGACTAATATCCGCGCCCTAGCTGGCAACTGGAATTAAATAGTTAGTCGGCTCAGGCACGGAGCTCCAAACTCTCCGTGTCCGAATAGACACCCATGAATGCCGCTTCGGTCTTTTGAGACCTACGTATGTACCTACAATTTTATGCCGTATCAAAAACGGAGCTATATTTTGGAGTTCTATATCGGTAATTTATGTCATTTTATTTTCGTATCGTCACTGTGTTTCAATCATAAATACCTACTACACATCACACAACTCACAACTCACAAAGCTACCTACGTCACAGTTAGATTGAAAGAGAACATGTCAAACACGGATCTTCAAACTCCATTTGGAGCCTTTCGTCATAGTATTTGTTGTGTTATCCTAAGCGCATTACGACGCCTCGTTCACATCCACGAGAGTGATCTGCATGCTCTTCATCCCCCGTAACTTCTCGGTGAACGCCAGCTCCGCGTCGCTGAAGTTGGCCGGCGCCACCAGGTCGCCCCCCGCCAGGTACGCCGCGAAGAAGCCGAACGTTCCCGATGACATGACCAGGTGTTCACAGGCGGTCAGCAGTGCCAGATCCGCAACGACGCTGTCCCCGCTCCCGCCACCCACCATCACCACATCCGCCGCGCTCATCTGCTCGCTGCACCACTCCTTGTCATCACAGACCACCAGGAAGAGACAGGCGCGGTGGCGGCGCCGGTAGTGACCCATCGCCTGTCGGAAGTACCCGGCGCCGATCGAGCGGCCGTCGTCCCCCTGCGCCAGCCACGGCTCCTGGACCGCGCGGCTGACGTGCACGCCGACCAGCGTGACGTTCCTTCGGACGTGACGGCGCCGTAACCGGCGGACGCGGAGCTGCGCGTCGCGCCGCACCGCCTCCGGCAGCTGCAGCTCGTGTCGCAGCTCCAGCCGGACCGCGTCCAGCAGCGCCGCGTCGCGCGCGTCCGGGTCGATCCAGATGTTGCGGCGCCGTTTGTCGTGCATGCGCCAGCAGTTGCTGTGCAGCGTGCAGCGCTGGAAGCGCGGCGGCTCGCAGTGCAACGGCAGCGCCGGCAGGCTGACGCTGAAGTGCGCCGCCAGCCGGTCGGCCGCCGTCGGCAGCAGCCAGGCGCGCAGGCCGAACCGGCGCGAGAACGCCCACAGGGTGGCGTAGTCGGCTATCGCGCCCCACAGCCCGCGCGAGCCCGAGTCGGAGCCGACGGTGACCAGCGGCTCGCTGGGACAGCCGAAGCCGTCCGTGGCGGAGGTGTACGAAGCGATCTCGGCCAGCGCCTGCAGGTAGGCGGCCTGCTGCGCGGGCGTGCCGGCTGGCGGCGACGGAAGCGGCGCCGGGGAGTCGGACTCAACCGGGACCGGCCGGCGGGGACTGTCCTCCCAGCTCAGCAGCATCCAAAACAGGCCGTACACGCTCAGCACAGCCAGCAGGGCTTGTCGCCGGTCCGGCTGAAACGCAGAGATGGCGGCTGTCAGAATTACCGAGGATCATGTGTTGCACAACTTTGATGAAGGTTGTCCTGTTTCTATGGCACAACGGTCTCAGATTATTTTTAACTTATGTTAGCTAGGCAATTAAAAAGTTCCGAAGACTCATTTGTATTGAGCGTGCTAATTTGCACGCACCTGAGTCAGAAGTGATTAAAGGAAATAGTTAACCTTCAACATGGGGTTTTGAACTGAAATAGCAGTTTTGTAGCCCCTGTTGAGAAATCCTTATCTGGGACTTTTCTTGGCTGAAAAGACTCTCCAGCCGAAGATATTTGACTTTTTGGCGAAGGAATGCGGCGCATATATGATATGCCG
>JAXIVJ010015631.1:0-2500 GCA_036785665.1 Chirona hameri
ATCATCATCATCATCATCATCATCATCATCATCATCATCATCATCATCATCATCATCATCATCATCATCATCATCATCATCATCATCATCATTATCATCATCATCATGCCCGGAGGCGGTGTTGTACCGCCTCCGGGCATACCACACCGCCTCCGGGCATACAACACCGCCTCCGGGCATACTACACCGCCTCCGGGCATACCACACCGCCTCCGGGCATACAACACCGCCTCCGGGCAAACTACACCGCCTCCGGGCATACCACACCGCCTCCGGGCATACAACACCGCCTCCGGGCATACTACACCGCCTCCGGGCATACCACACCGCCTCCGGGCATACAACACCGCCTCCGGGCATACTACACCGCCTCCGGGCATACCACACCGCCTCCGGGCATACAACACCGCCTCCGGGCATACAACACCGCCTCCGGGCATACCACACCGCCTCCGGGCATACAACACCGCCTCCGGGCATACAACACCGCCTCCGGGCATACCACACCGTCTCACGTCATCATCAGCAACATCATCAGCAACATCATCAGCAACATCATCAGCAACATCATCATCAACATCATCATCAACATCATCATCAACATCATCATCAACATCATCATCAACATCATCATCAACATCTTCAGCAACATCATCAGCAACATCATCATCAACATCATCAACAACATCATCATCAACATCATCATCAGCAACATCATCATCCGCAACATCATCATCAGCAACATCCTCATCAGCAACATCATCATCAGCAACATCATCCTCAGCAACATCATCATCAGCAACATCATCATCAGCAACATCATCATCATCATCATCATCATCATCATCATCATCATCATCATCATCATCATCATCATCATCATCATCATCATCATCATCATCATCATCATCATCATCATCATCATCATCATCATCATGCCCGGAGGCGGTGTTGTACCGCATCCGGGCATACCACACCGCCTCCGGGCATACAACACCGCCTCCGGGCATACTACACCGCCTCCGGGCATACCACACCGCCTCCGGGCATACAACACCGCCTCCGGGCATACTACACCGCCTCCGGGCATACCACACCGCCTCCGGGCATACAACACCGCCTCCGGGCATACTACACCGCCTCCGGGCATACCACACCGCCTCCGGGCATACAACACCGCCTCCTGGCATACAACACCGCCTCCGGGCATACCACACCGCCTCCGGGCATACAACACCGCCTCCGGGCATACAACACCGCCTTCGGGCATACCACACCGTCTCACGTCATCATCATCAACATCATCAGCAACATCATCAGCAACATCATCAGCAACATCACCAGCAACATCATCATCAACATCATCAGCAACATCATCAGCAACATCATCAGCAACATCATCATCAACATCATCATCAAAAGCAACATCATCATCAGCAACATCATCATCAGCAACATCATCATCATCATCATCATCATCATCATCATCATCATCATCATCATCATCATCATCATCATCATCATCATCATCATCATCATCATCATCATCATCATCATCATCATCATCATCATCATCATCATCATCATCATCATCATCATCATCATCATCATCATCATCATCATCATCATCATCATCATCATCATCATCATCATCATCATCATCATCATCATCATCATCATCATCATCATCATCATCATCATCATCATCATCATCATCATCATCATCATCATCATCATCATCATTATCATCATCATGCCTGGAGGCGGTGTTGTACCGCCTCCGGGCATACCACACCGCCTCCGGGCATACAACACCGCCTCCGGGCATACTACACCGCCTCCGGGCATACCACACCGCCTCCGGGCATACAACACCGCCTCCGGGCATACTACACCGCCTCCGGGCATACCACACCGCCTCCGGGCATACAACACCGCCTCAGGGCATACAACACCGGTTCCGGGCATACCACACCGTCTCACGTCATCATCAGCAACATCATCAGCAACATCATCAGCAACATCATCAGCAACATCACCAGCAACATCATCAGCAACATCATCAGCAACATCATCAGCAACATCATCATCAACATCATCATCAACATCATCATTAACATCATCATCAACATCAACATCATCATCAACATCATCATCAACATCAACATCATCATCAACATCATCATCAACATCATCATCAACATCATCATCAACATCATCATCAACATCATCAGCAACATCATCAGCAACATCATCAGCAATATCATCAGCAACATCATCAACAACATCATCATCAGCAACATCATCATCAGCAACATCATCATCAGCAACATCATCATCATCATCATCATCATCATCATCATCATCATCATCATCATCATCATCATCATCATCATCATCATCATCATCATCATTATTATCATCATCATCATCATCATCATCATCATCATCATCATCATCATCATCATCATCATCATCATCATCATCATCATCATCATCA
>JAXIVJ010015631.1:7500-15000 GCA_036785665.1 Chirona hameri
ATCATCATCATCATCATCATCATCATCATCATCATCATCATCATCATCATCATCATCATCATCATCATCATCATCATCATCATCATCATCATCATCATCATCATCATCATCATCATCATCATCATCATCATCATCATCATCATCATCATCATTATCATCATCATCATGCCCGGAGGCGGTGTTGTACCGCCTCCGGGCATACCACACCGCCTCCGGGCATACAACACCGCCTCCGGGCATACTACACCGCCTCCGGGCATACCACACCGCCTCCGGGCATACAACACCGCCTCCGGGCAAACTACACCGCCTCCGGGCATACCACACCGCCTCCGGGCATACAACACCGCCTCCGGGCATACTACACCGCCTCCGGGCATACCACACCGCCTCCGGGCATACAACACCGCCTCCGGGCATACTACACCGCCTCCGGGCATACCACACCGCCTCCGGGCATACAACACCGCCTCCGGGCATACAACACCGCCTCCGGGCATACCACACCGCCTCCGGGCATACAACACCGCCTCCGGGCATACAACACCGCCTCCGGGCATACCACACCGTCTCACGTCATCATCAGCAACATCATCAGCAACATCATCAGCAACATCATCAGCAACATCATCATCAACATCATCATCAACATCATCATCAACATCATCATCAACATCATCATCAACATCATCATCAACATCTTCAGCAACATCATCAGCAACATCATCATCAACATCATCAACAACATCATCATCAACATCATCATCAGCAACATCATCATCCGCAACATCATCATCAGCAACATCCTCATCAGCAACATCATCATCAGCAACATCATCCTCAGCAACATCATCATCATCATCATCATCATCATCATCATCATCATCATCATCATCATCATCATCATCATCATCATCATCATCATCATCATCATCATCATCATCATCATCATCATCATCATGCCCGGAGGCGGTGTTGTACCGCATCCGGGCATACCACACCGCCTCCGGGCATACAACACCGCCTCCGGGCATACTACACCGCCTCCGGGCATACCACACCGCCTCCGGGCATACAACACCGCCTCCGGGCATACTACACCGCCTCCGGGCATACCACACCGCCTCCGGGCATACAACACCGCCTCCGGGCATACTACACCGCCTCCGGGCATACCACACCGCCTCCGGGCATACAACACCGCCTCCTGGCATACAACACCGCCTCCGGGCATACCACACCGCCTCCGGGCATACAACACCGCCTCCGGGCATACAACACCGCCTTCGGGCATACCACACCGTCTCACGTCATCATCATCAACATCATCAGCAACATCATCAGCAACATCATCAGCAACATCACCAGCAACATCATCATCAACATCATCAGCAACATCATCAGCAACATCATCAGCAACATCATCATCAACATCATCATCAAAAGCAACATCATCATCAGCAACATCATCATCAGCAACATCATCATCATCATCATCATCATCATCATCATCATCATCATCATCATCATCATCATCATCATCATCATCATCATCATCATCATCATCATCATCATCATCATCATCATCATCATCATCATCATCATCATCATCATCATCATCATCATCATCATCATCATCATCATCATCATCATCATCATCATCATCATCATCATCATCATCATCATCATCATCATCATCATCATCATCATCATCATCATCATCATCATCATCATCATCATCATCATCATCATCATCATCATCATTATCATCATCATGCCTGGAGGCGGTGTTGTACCGCCTCCGGGCATACCACACCGCCTCCGGGCATACAACACCGCCTCCGGGCATACTACACCGCCTCCGGGCATACCACACCGCCTCCGGGCATACAACACCGCCTCCGGGCATACTACACCGCCTCCGGGCATACCACACCGCCTCCGGGCATACAACACCGCCTCAGGGCATACAACACCGGTTCCGGGCATACCACACCGTCTCACGTCATCATCAGCAACATCATCAGCAACATCATCAGCAACATCATCAGCAACATCACCAGCAACATCATCAGCAACATCATCAGCAACATCATCAGCAACATCATCATCAACATCATCATCAACATCATCATTAACATCATCATCAACATCAACATCATCATCAACATCATCATCAACATCAACATCATCATCAACATCATCATCAACATCATCATCAACATCATCATCAACATCATCATCAACATCATCAGCAACATCATCAGCAACATCATCAGCAATATCATCAGCAACATCATCAACAACATCATCATCAGCAACATCATCATCAGCAACATCATCATCAGCAACATCATCATCATCATCATCATCATCATCATCATCATCATCATCATCATCATCATCATCATCATCATCATTATTATCATCATCATCATCATCATCATCATCATCATCATCATCATCATCATCATCATCATCATCATCATCATCATCATCATCATCATCATCATTATCATCATCATGCCCGGAGGCGGTGTTGTACCGCCTCCGGGCATACCACACCGCCTCCGGGCATACAACACCGCCTCCGGGCACACTACACCGCTTCCGGGCATACCACACCGCCTCCGGGCATACAACACCGCCTCCGGGCATACTACACCGCCTCCGGGAATACCACACCGCCTCCGGGCATACAACAACGCCTCCGGGCATACTGCACCGCCTCCGGGCATACCACACCGCCTCCGGGCATACAACACCGCCTCCGGGCATACTACACCGCCTCCGGGCATACCAGACCGCCTCAGGGCATACAACACCGCCTCCGGGCATACAACACCGCCTCCGGGCATACCACACCGCCTCCGGGCATACAACACCGCCTCCGGGCATACAACACCGCCTCCGGGCATACCACACCGCCTCCGGGCATACAACACCGCCTCCGGGCATACAACACCGCCTCCGGGCATACCACACCGTCTCACGTCATCATCAGCAACATCATCAGCAACATCATCAGCAACATCACCAGCAACATCATCAGCAACATCATCAGCAACATCATCAGCAACATCATCAGCAACATCATCAGCAACATCATCATCAACATCATCATCAACATCATCATCAACATCATCATCAACATCATCATCAACATCATCAGCAACATCATCAGCAACATCATCAGCAACATCATCAGCAACATCATCAACAACATCATCATCAGCAACATCATCATCAGCAACATCATCATCAGCAACATCATCATCATCATCATCATCATCATCATCATCATCATCATCATCATCATCATCATCATCATCATCATCATCATCATCATCATCTTCATCATCATCATCATCATCATCATCATCATCATCATCATCATCATCATCATCATCATCATCATCATCATCATCATTATCATCATCATGCCCGGAGGCGGTGTTGTACCGCCTCCGGGCATACCACACCGCCTCCGGGCATACAACACCGCCTCCGGGCATACTACACCGCCTCCGGGCATACCACACCGCCTCCGGGCATACAACACCGCCTCTGGGCATACTACACCGCCTCCGGGCATACCACACCGCCTCGGGGCATACAACACCGCCTCCGGGCATACTGCACCGCCTCCGGGCATACCACACCGCCTCCGGGCATACAACACCGCCTCCGGGCATACTACACCGCCTCCGGGCATACCACACCGTCTCACATCATCATCAGCAACATCATCAGCAACATCATCAGCAACATCACCAGCAACATCATCAGCAACATCATCAGCAACATCATCAGCAACATCATCAGCAACATCATCAGCAACATCATCATCAACATCATCATCAACATCATCATCAACATCATCATCAACATCATCATCAACATCAACATCATCATGAACATCATCATCAACATCATCATCAACATCATCATCAACATCATCATCAACATCATCATCAACATCATCATCAACATCATCATCAACATCATCATCAACATCATCATCAACATCATCAGCAACATAATCAGCAACATCATCATCAACATCATGAGCAACATCATCAACAACATCATCATCAGCAACATCATCATCAGCAACATCATCATCAGCAACATCATCATCATCATCATCATCATCATCATCTTCATCATCATCATCATCATCATCATCATCATCATCATCATCATCATCATCATCATCATCATCATCATCATCATCATCATCATCATCATCATCATCATCATCATCATCATCATCATCATCATCATCATCATCATCATCATCATCATCATCATCATCATCATCATCATCATCATCATCATCATCATTATCATCATCATCATGCCCGGAGGCGGTGTTGTACCGCCTCCGGGGATACCACACCGCCTCCGGGCATACAACACCGCCTCCGGGCATACTACACCGCCTCCGGGCATACCACACCGCCTCCGGGCATACAACACCGCCTCCGGGCAAACTACACCGCCTCCGGGCATACCACACCGCCTCCGGGCATACAACACCGCCTCCGGGCATACTACACCGCCTCCGGGCATACCACACCGCCTCCGGGCATACAACACCGCCTCCGGGCATACTACACCGCCTCCGGGCATACCACACCGCCTCCGGGCATACAACACCGCCTCCGGGCATACAACACCGCCTCCGGGCATACCACACCGCCTCCGGGCATACAACACCGCCTCCGGGCATACTACACCGCCTCCGGGCATACCACACCGCCTCCGGGCATACAACACCGCCTCCGGGCATACTGCACCGCTTCCGGGCATACCACACCGCCTCCGGGCATACAACACCGCCTCCGGGCATACTACACCGCCTCCGGGCATACCAGACCGCCTCAGGGCATACAACACCGCCTCCGGGCATACAACACCGCCTCCGAGCATACCACACCGCCTCCGGGCATACAACACCGCCTCTGGGCATACAACACCGCCTCCGGGCATACCACACCGCCTCCGGGCATACAACACCGCCTCCGGGCATACAACACCGCCTCCGGGCATACCACACCGTCTCACGTCATCATCAGCAACATCATCAGCAACATCATCAGCAACATCACCAGCAACATCATCAGCAACATCATCAGCAACGTCATCAGCAACATGATCAGCAACATCATCAGCAACATCATCATCAACATCATCATCAACATCATCAACATCATCATCAACATCATCATCAACATCATCAGCAACATCATCAGCAACATCATCAGCAACATCATCAGCAACATCATCAACAACATCATCATCAGCAACATCATAATCAGCAACATCATCATCAGCAACATCATCATCATCATCATCATCATCATCATCATCATCATCATCATCATCATCATCATCATCATCATCATCATCATCATCATCATCATCATCATCATCATCATCATCATCATCATCATTATCATCATCATCATGCCCGGAGGCGGTGTTGTACCGCCTCCGGGCATACCACACCGCCTCCGGGCATACAACACCGCCTCCGGGCATACTACACCGCCTCCGGGCATACCACACCGCCTCCGGGCATACAACACCGCCTCCGGGCAAACTACACCGCCTCCGGGCATACCACACCGCCTCCGGGCATACAACACCGCCTCCGGGCATACTACACCGCCTCCGGGCATACCACACCGCCTCCGGGCATACAACACCGCCTCCGGGCATACTACACCGCTTCCGGGCATACCACACCGCCTCCGGGCATACAACACCGCCTCCGGGCATACAACACCGCCTCCGGGCATACCACACCGCCTCCGGGCATACAACACCGCCTCCGGGCATACAACACCGCCTCCGGGCATACCACACCGTCTCACGTCATCATCAGCAACATCATCAGCAACATCATCAGCAACATCACCAGCAACATCATCAGCAACATCATCAGCAACATCATCAGCAACATCATCAGCAACATCATCAGCAACATCATCATCAACATCATCATCAACATCATCATCAACATCATCATCAACATCATCAGCAACATCATCAGCAACATCATCAGCAACATCATCAGCAACATCATCAACAACATCATCATCAGCAACATCATCATCAGCAACATCATCATCAGCAACATCATCATCATCATCATCATCATCATCATCATCATCATCATCATCATCATCATCATCATCATCATCATCATCATCATCATCATCATCATCATCATCATCATCATCATCATCATCATCATCATCATCATCATCATCATCATCATCATCATCATCATCATCATCATCATCATCATCATCATCATTATCATCATCATGCCCGGAGGCGGTGTTGTACCGCCTCCGGGCATACCACACCGCCTCCGGGCATACAACACCGCCTCCGGGCACACTACACCGCTTCCGGGCATACCACACCGCCTCCGGGCATACAACACCGCCTCCGGGCATACTACACCGCCTCCGGGCATACCACACCGCCTCCGGGCATACAACAACGCCTCCGGGCATACTGCACCGCCTCCGGGCATACCACACCGCCTCCGGGCATACAACACCGCCTCCGGGCATACTACACCGCCTCCGGGCATACCAGACCGCCTCAGGGCATACAACACCGCCTCCGGGCATACAACACCGCCTCCGGGCATACCACACCGCCTCCGGGCATACAACACCGCCTCCGGGCATACAACACCGCCTCCGGGCATACCACACCGCCTCCGGGCATACAACACCGCCTCCGGGCATACAACACCGCCTCCGGGCATACCACACCGTCTCACGTCATCATCAGCAACATCATCAGCAACATCATCAGCAACATCACCAGCAACATCATCAGCAACATCATCAGCAACATCATCAGCAACATCATCAGCAACATCATCAGCAACATCATCATCAACATCATCATCAACATCATCATCAACATCATCATCAACATCATCATCAACATCATCAGCAACATCATCAGCAACATCATCAGCAACATCATCAGCAACATCATCAACAACATCATCATCAGCAACATCATCATCAGCAACATCATCATCAGCAACATCATCATCATCATCATCATCATCATCATCATCATCATCATCATCATCATCATCATCATCATCATCATCATCATCATCATCATCATCATCATCATCATCATCATCATCATCATCATCATCATCATCATCATCATCATCATCATCATCATCATCATCATCATTATCATCATCATGCCCGGAGGCGGTGTTGTACCGCCTCCGGGCATACCACACCGCCTCCGGGCATACAACACCGCCTCCGGGCATACTACACCGCCTCCGGGCATACCACACCGCCTCCGGGCATACAACACCGCCTCTGGGCATACTACACCGCCTCCGGGCATACCACACCGCCTCGGGGCATACAACACCGCCTCCGGGCATACTGCACCGCCTCCGGGCATACCACACCGCCTCCGGGAATACAACACCGC
>JAXIVJ010015631.1:20000-22500 GCA_036785665.1 Chirona hameri
TCCGGGCATACAACACCGCCTCCGGGCATACTACACCGCCTCCGGGCATACCACACCGCCTCCGGGCATACAACACCGCCTCCGGGCATACTGCACCGCCTCCGGGCATACCACACCGCCTCCGGGCATACAACACCGCCTCCGGGCATACTACACCGCCTCCGGGCATACCAGACCGCCTCAGGGCATACAACACCGCCTCCGGGCATACAACACCGCCTCCGGGCATACCACACCGCCTCCGGGCATACAACACCGCCTCCGGGCATACAACACCGCCTCCGGGCATACCACACCGCCTCCGGGCATACAACACCGCCTCCGGGCATACAACACCGCCTCCGGGCATACCACACCGTATCACGTCATCATCAGCAACATCATCAGCAACATCATCAGCAACATCACCAGCAACATCATCAGCAACATCATCAGCAACATCATCAGCAACATCATCAGCAACATCATCAGCAACATCATCATCAACATCATCATCAACATCATCATCAACATCATCATCAACATCATCAGCAACATCATCAGCAACATCATCAGCAACATCATCAGCAACATCATCAACAACATCATCATCAGCAACATCATCATCATCATCATCATCATCATCATCATCATCATCATCATCATCATCATCATCATCATCATCATCATCATCATCTTCATCATCATCATCATCATCATCATCATCATCATCATCATCATCATCATCATCATCATCATCATCATCATCATCATCATCATCATCATCATCATCATCATCATCATCATCATCATCATCATCATCATCATCATCATCATCATCATCATCATCATCATCATCATCATCATCATCATCATCATCATCATCATCATCATCATCATTATCATCATCATGCCCGGAGGCGGTGTTGTACCGCCTCTGGGCATACCACACCGCCTCCGGGCATACAACACCGCCTCCGGGCATACTACACCGCCTCCGGGCATACCACACCGCCTCCGGGCATACAACACCGCCTCCGGGCATACTACACCGCCTCCGGGCATACTACACCGCCTCCGGGCATACAACACCGCCTCCGGGCATACAACACCGCCTCCGGGCATACCACACCGCCTCAGGGCATACAACACCGCCTCCGGGCATACAACACCGCAAACGGGTATACCACACCGTCTCACGTCATCATCAGCAACATCATCAGCAACATCATCAGCAACATCATCAGCAACATCACCAGCAACATCATCAGCAACATCATCAGCAACATCATCAGCAACATCATCATCAACATCATCATCAACATCATCATTAACATCATCATCAACATCAACATCATCATCAACATCATCATCAACATCATCATCAACATCATCATCAACATCATCATCAACATCATCATCAACATCATCATCAACATCATCATCAACATCATCAGCAACATCATCAGCAACATCATCAGCAACATCATCAGCAACATCATCAACAACATCATCATCAGCAACATCATCATCAGCAACATCATCATCAGCAACATCATCATCATCATCATCATCATCATCATCATCATCATCATCATCATCATCATCATCATCATCATCATCATCATCATCATCATCATCATCATCATCATCATCATCATCATCATCATCATCATCATCATCATCATCATCATCATCATCATCATCATCATCATCATCATTATCATCATCATGCCCGGAGGCGGTGTTGTACCGCCTCCGGGCATACCACACCGCCTCCGGGCATACAACACCGCCTCCGGGCATACTACACCGCCTCCGGGCATACCACACCGCCTCCGGGCATACAACACCGCCTCCGGGCATACTATACCGCCTCCGGGCATACCACACCGCCTCCGGGCATACAACACCGCCTGCGGGCATACTGCACCGCCTCCGGGCATACCACACCGCCTCCGGGCATACAACACCGCCTCCGGGCATACTACACCGCCTCCGGGCATACCAGACCGCCTCAGGGCATACAACACCGCCTCCGGGCATACAACACCGCCTCCGGGCATACCACACCGCCTCCGGGCATACAACACCGCCTCCGGGCATACAACACCGCCTCCGGGCATACCACACCGCCTCCGGGCATACAACACCGCCTCCGGGCATACAACACCGCCTCCGGGCATACCACACCGTCTCACGTCATCATCAGCAACATCATCAGCAACATCATCAGCAACATCACCAGCAACATCATCAGCAACATCATCAGCAACGTCATCAGCAACATCATCAGCAACATCATCATCAACATCATCATCAACATCATCATCAACATCATCATCAACATCATCATCAACATCATCATCAACATCATCAGCAACATCATCAGCAACATCATCAGCAACATCATCAGCAACATCATCAACAACATCATCATCAGCAACATCATCATCAGCAACATCATCATCAGCAACATCATCATCATCATCATCATCATCATCATCATCATCATCATCAT
>JAXIVJ010015631.1:25000-31043 GCA_036785665.1 Chirona hameri
ATCATCATTATCATCATCATGCCCGGAGGCGGTGTTGTACCGCCTCCGGGCATACCACACCGCCTCCGGGCATACAACACCGCCTCCGGGCACACTACACCGCTTCCGGGCATACCACACCGCCTCCGGGCATACAACACCGCCTCCGGGCATACTACACCGCCTCCGGGAATACCACACCGCCTCCGGGCATACAACAACGCCTCCGGGCATACTGCACCGCCTCCGGGCATACCACACCGCCTCCGGGCATACAACACCGCCTCCGGGCATACTACACCGCCTCCGGGCATACCAGACCGCCTCAGGGCATACAACACCGCCTCCGGGCATACAACACCGCCTCCGGGCATACCACACCGCCTCCGGGCATACAACACCGCCTCCGGGCATACAACACCGCCTCCGGGCATACCACACCGCCTCCGGGCATACAACACCGCCTCCGGGCATACAACACCGCCTCCGGGCATACCACACCGTCTCACGTCATCATCAGCAACATCATCAGCAACATCATCAGCAACATCACCAGCAACATCATCAGCAACATCATCAGCAACATCATCAGCAACATCATCAGCAACATCATCAGCAACATCATCATCAACATCATCATCAACATCATCATCAACATCATCATCAACATCATCATCAACATCATCAGCAACATCATCAGCAACATCATCAGCAACATCATCAGCAACATCATCAACAACATCATCATCAGCAACATCATCATCAGCAACATCATCATCAGCAACATCATCATCATCATCATCATCATCATCATCATCATCATCATCATCATCATCATCATCATCATCATCATCATCATCATCATCATCATCATCATCATCATCATCATCATCATCATCATCATCATCATCATCATCATCATCATCATCATCATCATCATCATCATCATCATTATCATCATCATGCCCGGAGGCGGTGTTGTACCGCCTCCGGGCATACCACACCGCCTCCGGGCATACAACACCGCCTCCGGGCATACTACACCGCCTCCGGGCATACCACACCGCCTCCGGGCATACAACACCGCCTCTGGGCATACTACACCGCCTCCGGGCATACCACACCGCCTCGGGGCATACAACACCGCCTCCGGGCATACTGCACCGCCTCCGGGCATACCACACCGCCTCCGGGCATACAACACCGCCTCCGGGCATACTACACCGCCTCCGGGCATACCACACCGTCTCACATCATCATCAGCAACATCATCAGCAACATCATCAGCAACATCACCAGCAACATCATCAGCAACATCATCAGCAACATCATCAGCAACATCATCAGCAACATCATCAGCAACATCATCATCAACATCATCATCAACATCATCATCAACATCATCATCAACATCATCATCAACATCAACATCATCATGAACATCATCATCAACATCATCATCAACATCATCATCAACATCATCATCAACATCATCATCAACATCATCATCAACATCATCATCAACATCATCATCAACATCATCATCAACATCATCAGCAACATAATCAGCAACATCATCATCAACATCATGAGCAACATCATCAACAACATCATCATCAGCAACATCATCATCAGCAACATCATCATCAGCAACATCATCATCATCATCATCATCATCATCATCTTCATCATCATCATCATCATCATCATCATCATCATCATCATCATCATCATCATCATCATCATCATCATCATCATCATCATCATCATCATCATCATCATCATCATCATCATCATCATCATCATCATCATCATCATCATCATCATCATCATCATCATCATCATCATCATCATCATCATCATCATCATCATCATCATCATCATCATTATCATCATCATCATGCCCGGAGGCGGTGTTGTACCGCCTCCGGGGATACCACACCGCCTCCGGGCATACAACACCGCCTCCGGGCATACTACACCGCCTCCGGGCATACCACACCGCCTCCGGGCATACAACACCGCCTCCGGGCAAACTACACCGCCTCCGGGCATACCACACCGCCTCCGGGCATACAACACCGCCTCCGGGCATACTACACCGCCTCCGGGCATACCTCACCGCCTCCGGGCATACAACACCGCCTCCGGGCATACTACACCGCCTCCGGGCATACCACACCGCCTCCGGGCATACAACACCGCCTCCGGGCATACAACACCGCCTCCGGGCATACCACACCGCCTCCGGGCATACAACACCGCCTCCGGGCATACTACACCGCCTCCGGGCATACCACACCGCCTCCGGGCATACAACACCGCCTCCGGGCATACTGCACCGCTTCCGGGCATACCACACCGCCTCCGGGCATACAACACCGCCTCCGGGCATACTACACCGCCTCCGGGCATACCAGACCGCCTCAGGGCATACAACACCGCCTCCGGGCATACAACACCGCCTCCGGGCATACCACACCGCCTCCGGGCATACAACACCGCCTCTGGGCATACAACACCGCCTCCGGGCATACCACACCGCCTCCGGGCATACAACACCGCCTCCGGGCATACAACACCGCCTCCGGGCATACCACACCGTCTCACGTCATCATCAGCAACATCATCAGCAACATCATCAGCAACATCACCAGCAACATCATCAGCAACATCATCAGCAACGTCATCAGCAACATGATCAGCAACATCATCAGCAACATCATCATCAACATCATCATCAACATCATCAACATCATCATCAACATCATCATCAACATCATCAGCAACATCATCAGCAACATCATCAGCAACATCATCAGCAACATCATCAACAACATCATCATCAGCAACATCATAATCAGCAACATCATCATCAGCAACATCATCATCATCATCATCATCATCATCATCATCATCATCATCATCATCATCATCATCATCATCATCATCATCATCATCATCATCATCATCATCATCATCATCATCATTATCATCATCATCATGCCCGGAGGCGGTGTTGTACCGCCTCCGGGCATACCACACCGCCTCCGGGCATACAACACCGCCTCCGGGCATACTACACCGCCTCCGGGCATACCACACCGCCTCCGGGCATACAACACCGCCTCCGGGCAAACTACACCGCCTCCGGGCATACCACACCGCCTCCGGGCATACAACACCGCCTCCGGGCATACTACACCGCCTCCGGGCATACCACACCGCCTCCGGGCATACAACACCGCCTCCGGGCATACTACACCGCCTCCGGGCATACCACACCGCCTCCGGGCATACAACACCGCCTCCGGGCATACAACACCGCCTCCGGGCATACCACACCGCCTCCGGGCATACAACACCGCCTCCGGGCATACAACACCGCCTCCGGGCATACCACACCGTCTCACGTCATCATCAGCAACATCATCAGCAACATCATCAGCAACATCACCAGCAACATCATCAGCAACATCATCAGCAACATCATCAGCAACATCATCAGCAACATCATCAGCAACATCATCATCAACATCATCATCAACATCATCATCAACATCATCATCAACATCATCAGCAACATCATCAGCAACATCATCAGCAACATCATCAGCAACATCATCAACAACATCATCATCAGCAACATCATCATCAGCAACATCATCATCAGCAACATCATCATCATCATCATCATCATCATCATCATCATCATCATCATCATCATCATCATCATCATCATCATCATCATCATCATCATCATCATCATCATCATCATCATCATCATCATCATCATCATCATCATCATCATCATCATCATCATCATCATCATCATCATTATCATCATCATGCCCGGAGGCGGTGTTGTACCGCCTCCGGGCATACCACACCGCCTCCGGGCATACAACACCGCCTCCGGGCACACTACACCGCTTCCGGGCATACCACACCGCCTCCGGGCATACAACACCGCCTCCGGGCATACTACACCGCCTCCGGGCATACCACACCGCCTCCGGGCATACAACAACGCCTCCGGGCATACTGCACCGCCTCCGGGCATACCACACCGCCTCCGGGCATACAACACCGCCTCCGGGCATACTACACCGCCTCCGGGCATACCAGACCGCCTCAGGGCATACAACACCGCCTCCGGGCATACAACACCGCCTCCGGGCATACCACACCGCCTCCGGGCATACAACACCGCCTCCGGGCATACAACACCGCCTCCGGGCATACCACACCGCCTCCGGGCATACAACACCGCCTCCGGGCATACAACACCGCCTCCGGGCATACCACACCGTCTCACGTCATCATCAGCAACATCATCAGCAACATCATCAGCAACATCACCAGCAACATCATCAGCAACATCATCAGCAACATCATCAGCAACATCATCAGCAACATCATCAGCAACATCATCATCAACATCATCATCAACATCATCATCAACATCATCATCAACATCATCATCAACATCATCAGCAACATCATCAGCAACATCATCAGCAACATCATCAGCAACATCATCAACAACATCATCATCAGCAACATCATCATCAGCAACATCATCATCAGCAACATCATCATCATCATCATCATCATCATCATCATCATCATCATCATCATCATCATCATCATCATCATCATCATCATCATCATCATCATCATCATCATCATCATCATCATCATCATCATCATCATCATCATCATCATCATCATCATCATCATCATCATCATCATCATCATTATCATCATTATGCCCGGAGGCGGTGTTGTACCGCCTCCGGGCATACCACACCGCCTCCGGGCATACAACACCGCCTCCGGGCATACTACACCGCCTCCGGGCATACCACACCGCCTCCGGGCATACAACACCGCCTCTGGGCATACTACACCGCCTCCGGGCATACCACACCGCCTCGGGGCATACAACACCGCCTCCGGGCATACTGCACCGCCTCCGGGCATACCACACCGCCTCCGGGAATACAACACCGCCTCCGGGCATACTACACCGCCTCCGGGCATACCAGACCGCCTCAGGGCATACAACACCGCCTCCGGGCATACAACACCGCCTCCGGGCATACCACACCGCCTCCGGGCATACAACACCGCCTCCGGGCATATAACACCGCCTCCGGGCATACCACACCGCCTCCGGGCATACAACACCGCCTCCGGGCATACAACACCGCCTCCGGGCATACCACACCGTCTCACATCATCATCAGCAACATCATCAGCAACATCATCAGCAACATCACCAGCAACATCATCAGCAACATCATCAGCAACATCATCAGCAACATCATCAGCAACATCATCAGCAACATCATCATCAACATCATCATCAACATCATCATCAACATCATCATCAACATCATCATCAACATCAACATCATCATGAACATCATCATCAACATCATCATCAACATCATCATCAACATCATCATCAACATCATCATCAACATCATCATCAACATCATCATCAACATCATCATCAACATCATCATCAACATCATCAGCAACATAATCAGCAACATCATCATCAACATCATGAGCAACATCATCAACAACATCATCATCAGCAACATCATCATCAGCAACATCATCATCAGCAACATCATCATCATCATCATCATCATCATCATCTTCATCATCATCATCATCATCATCATCATCATCATCATCATCATCATCATCATCATCATCATCATCATCATCATCATCATCATCATCATCATCATCATCATCATCATCATCATCATCATCATCATCATCATCATCATCATCATCATCATCATCATCATCATCATCATCATCATCATCATCATCATCATCATCATCATTATCATCATCATCATGCCCGGAGGCGGTGTTGTACCGCCTCCGGGCATACCACACCGCCTCCGGGCATACAACACCGCCTCCGGGCATACTACACCGCCTCCGGGCATACCACACCGCCTCCGGGCATACAACACCGCCTCCGGGCAAACTACACCGCCTCCGGGCATACCACACCGCCTCCGGGCATACAACA
>JAXIVJ010015632.1:0-31036 GCA_036785665.1 Chirona hameri
TCTCCGAGACGCAGAGGAATGCGGTTTTTACGGGCGCGCATGAGAAGGTTCACAACACACTGTCAGCGGCCGCGGTTTGACCCCCATGTGCCACTGCGATGCGGCCGAGCTTTCCGTGTTCCACTAAGTGTGCGTGGGACGAATACGAGATGAAACAGTGCCAGCCGAGCGAACTCGACGGAAACTGCAGCTCTCTCGCGACCACTTCTCTGCGCTTGGCTAGCCGGGTCATTGTCTCTTTGTCTCCTATTGTCTCCAGCTGATGTTATTGTGTTCTTGGCGAGTACGGGCTTGTGGCTTATAATCAAAGCTGAATCGCATTCATAGCGGGAGCTAAATAAGGCACGGTACCGCTTCTCAATAATACACGGTCAGGTGAATAGCTGAGCTTGAAGCTAATTTTCCACTTAGCCGCACCAGTTGTCTTTTAGCTATGGCACTTGAGTGATAAGTTGGGCGAATTCGACGTGATTGTGATGTTGTTAACATTTGCAGTGCAGTGCCGATTTGACAGCGAAAACTCCCGTGCATGTTGATCACATGAAATGATGTCGAAAATAACAGCAGAACAGCAGTTATTTGACTGTACAACAGCAATGACGTGACTGTAATATTCAACGGCATCTACGCTCAAACATCTTTTTGCCATTTGCATCCAGAAGAAAGCTCCAGGTCACTTCATAATCGATATAGCCCACATGAAAAATTTCCTTCCTCCTTCATTTAAACAAATATTCACACCCCACTCCATTCATATCATCACCTCTCTCCTCCACCCCCTCTCTTCCGCTCTCTCCAAACACACCACCCCCTCCCTCCTCTGCCATCGCGCACCAGACAGCGTGGCTACAGCACCCCACATCTCCCCATCCCCGTCCGCTCGTGCGTGCCAATGGCTAGTCGCCGCTCTCACCTGTCACGTGACCGCCTCGGGCGGAGTTCACGTGACCGGGGTGGCGCGAGCTGCGTGCAGCCAGCGCCGCCGGCAGCGGCGTGACCTCGTTTCTGCCATGAGAGCCTGCGTCTGCGCAGACTGCCAGGCAACACAGACATGGGTGTAACGTGAGGGAGGTTCAGTGGAACACACCTGTTCACCTGATCACCTGTTCGAGACTCGTGTTCACCTGTTCACCTGTTCTGATAAATGATAGGAGACATTGATCGTTTTGGCGTGGATGCTTGTAGACAACAGTATTCTGATACGAATGCTTACGATGAGTTGTTATATGAGCGGCGTTAAAATTAATGATTATTGGGACAGTTATATAATCGGTAGTTTTTCTTCAAAGAAATATTCCTTTTTTTGGTTTGTTATGCTGATTTGCTTACAAGAGAATCTGTAAACCATGCACTGGAAGCAAGATACACATTTTTTTTGCAGGCTCGGTTTCATTCCCAGAAGCAAAATGACTCCACGGAATCCAATCAGTCCCCTCCTTCCGTGTCTTCCCCCGTCTCCAGTGAGTCGTTACTCCACCCGCACATAATTGGATAATGACCCTTAACTACGCACCACGTCAGCCGCAAATTGTCCCGCCCCCGTTCTCTGCGCAGTGCGCACATCTCCTCAATGCTTCGCTTCACTGGCTGAATTGATGTCAGTCCATCACTGCCGCCGCCGCCAACGCCGCCGCCAGAGCCGAACGCTGGACTTTAAACACGCGCAGCCGCTGAGTTCGTTCACCTAGCTGGTCGAAGCCGCCGCGTGGCCAGGCGCGCGGCAAGGGCGCGACTGGCATACTGATGCGGTGAGTGTCGCGCCAATAGGAGCGTGCCCCCAGCTCGCCACAGCCATTAATCGTCAGTGTATGACAATACATGCTGTCGGCACACTTAGCGAGAGGAGGCTTGGGACGGAGGTGCGGGGCGGAAGTAACGACAGTATCGATACATTGTTGAACAGGAACGGGAAATAGGAAGGCGTGAAAGGTTTCGTTATCACTAACAAAAGGAGGGCTACAGGTTGTAACCGCGGGCATTTTAATTGAATTCTGTTGATCTCCAGTACAGTGTTTTACAATTAAGGAAATAAATAGTCTTGAACAGATACGCTGCGAAATTCCATTCAGAAAACACTTCAATGCAACCTTTCACCGCACCATGTCTGAAGTTAAATGGTCCCATTTTACCTCAAAACCTCAAATAACTTAATATTTTCACCGATAATCGCATTCGTTTCGCCAGAGCTCCCTCGCTGAAATCACCACGAGGAAGCCGGCGTTCCGGTGCGGAACTACTCGCTAAGGCGGCCGTGACGGCCAGTGGCGCAGCTGTGACGAGCAGTGGCGCAGCTGTGACGAGCAGCGGCGCAGATGAGACGTGCAGTGACGCACCGCTTCCGCCGCTGACGGCCGCATCGATCATCGCCCGGTCACGTGACGCTGCTTCAAGTGCATTGCCGGGTCACGTGACGCTGCTTCAAGTGCATTGCCGGGTCACGTGACGCTGCCATTGCCGGGTCACGGGACTTTAGTAACCGGAGTTCCCTCGTGAGGAAAATGCATCCTATTGCATGCATGCATATATATATATATATTGCATGCATGCATGCCATCCTCAATCCTACTTAGAGGTGGAACGCAGACCGACTCGGAAGAATACATAACAATAATGCAGGAAGTATATATGATCAAGCCTGGCTCAGCGATGAATATATCTGCGTTAGATGGGATTATAAATGCAAGAATGGAAGCAGGATGAAAAAGAAACTCAAAATGAGGTAATCGGGTTACACCTAGTTTCTGGTTTTGTTTCTAAAGCCATGGCCTTTGCGTGCTGGTAATAGTGGTGGTTTGGGCCTTTACCACGCCGCCACTGCTGCTGATACATGGCGTGCAGCCTTGGCCGGAGCACGGCAGAGCAGACGAATGTTGATGGCTTTCCAAAGGCGATCATCATTTAACATGACTTGCAAGGGACTCGGCATTGTCTTTATATGAAATATGGTATAACAGGAAATTATTTGAGGATGGGGAAGTTGATAAGTTGAACGTGATAAGGACATATTTTCGCTAACGGCGGACTTGTCCACCAGAGACCATATGACAAAGAAGGACTGGTTCACCAGAGATCATATGATAAAGGAGGACTGGTTCACCAGAGATCATATGATAAAGGAGGACTGGTTCACCAGAGATCATATGATAAGGTATATAAGTAAACTCTACTTCTACTTTTCTCGGTGAAGCGAACTTACCTTTGGCATAATTCGGCGGCCTTGTCCCAAGAGTGGTGAATGTCGAAGAAACGGTAACAATGCTGGCCTCGGAGCATCCAATCTGAAATCACAATCAACGACGTCACCATCCAGAACTGCCAGAGGTCAGCGTCTTTTTGCTACCGAGTTGCAGCTGAAACATCACCATTCACACATCGAAACAACGAAATCAACGAAAACACAAGTTGCACACAGCAACTGTGATTCCAAATGAAAACACTCGTTAATAAATTTCCGACCGAGAGCAAAGTCGTTAAAATAACTGCCTAATAATAGAACTATCCATTCATTGTGTCATGGACAAATTATTTCTGCACCTTTGCAGTTACATTTCAAATCACTTCACCGACGGTCGGATTTACCCAATTATCGAGTTCCACCATCAGATAATCCACTGGATACGTTATATCTGATTACCTCGTCCGTGGCATCGCCGTCAGATAAGACGTGGAACGATCTGGGTCAATGAACTGCCGATACAATGGACCACCACATCATCACCATCCGACTCAGACTGTACACAGAGATCGAGACTGTACGGATATCGGGACTGTACACAAAGACCGTGACAGAATCGGGCCGATTCTACCAGATAACCGCGGCCTATCGGACGTTTTTGCGGAGTAGGACGCGTTCACACGTGACATTGAAGTGGCCAGTGCTCCGGCAGAGCAGAGGAACCATTGGTCGCAGACGAATCACACAGTGAGGAGGCGAAATGCTGCTGTAGTGCTCCGCTTTAGTCTCTTCCTTGCGGTAGGTATGAAACGGCGTTATTTATAGGTTTCATGAGTTTTTCATTTCTCCTTGAAAGATACAAATATATTTATTTATATTTTTGGCCACTTATAAATTTAGTTTCGAAATAGGACTGCGATCAGCGTAATCGAGAGAACATTAAATATTAATTTTTGAGTTTAACAGGCTAGGGTTTTCGATGAAACAGGTTCCAAAATCCATGTAACTTATCTCCAAAATTCGGTTCGCATTTTGTCATGCTTCACCCGTGGAAACAATCGCGGGAGATAGCGACAACGTTGCCTAGGCAACAGCCTTCCCAACAACGGACGCGGGAGATAGCGACAGCGTTCTCTAGGCAGCAGCCTTCCCAACAACGGACAACCTCATTCTAGATTTGACCAGCGTTGCTCAGATTAGACCAATATGCCACGCTGCAGTCACCACAGCTGACTACCTTCTTATGCCACGCTGCAGTCACCACAGCTGACTACCTTCTTATGCCACGCTGCAGTCACCACAGCTGACTACCTTCTTATGCCACGCTGCAGTCACCACAGCTGACTACCTTCTTATGCCACGCTGCAGTCACCACAGCTGGCTACCTTCTTATGCCACGCTGCAGTCACCACAGCTGACTACCTTCTTATGCCACGCTGCAGTCACCACAGCTGACTACCTTCTTATGCCACGCTGCAGTCACCACAGCTGACTACCTTCTTATGCCACGCTGCAGTCACCACAGCTGACTACCTTCTTATGCCACGCTGCAGTCACCACAGCTGGCTACCTTCTTATGCCACGCTGCACAGTCACCACAGCTGACTACCTTCTTATGCCACGCTGCAGTCACCACAGCTGGCTACCTTCTTATGCCACGCTGCAGTCACCACAGCTGACTACCTTCTTATGCCACGCTGCACAGTCACCACAGCTGACTACCTTCTTATGCCACGCTGCAGTCACCACAGCTGGCTACCTTCTTATGCCACGCTGCAGTCACCACAGCTGACTACCTTCTTATGCCACGCTGCAGTCACCACAGCTGACTACCTTCTTATGCCACGCTGCAGTCACCACAGCTGACTACCTTCTTATGCCACGCTGCAGTCACCACAGCTGACTACCTTCTTATGCCACGCTGCAGTCACCACAGCTGACTACCTTCTTATGCCACGCTGCAGTCACCATAGCTGACTACCGTCTTATGGCACGCTGCCGGCTGCAGTTACCAAGGTCGATCAGACCATGTCAGATAAGACTCCACCAAGGGCGTATGCTGTGCGGGCTGACGATGGGTCCTCCTCCCTGCGTTTGGCGTAAGGCGTGCGCGGCTCATACGCTGCTAAACCGATCACCAGGCTGGCAAGCCAGTGTTTGCGTCTGTATTGTGCGGGAAATAGGCTTACCTGGCTAATCACCGGTACACAGATCAGTCATTATGGCAGGGGTGCGTTCCAGTGATAAGGTGATAAGGCGAGTGGAATGGATTATTCGGGTTCTGCATCTGCATGATTGGATTTGAAATGGAGTAATGTTGATGGTTAACTCATTAGCAATTAGGATTGCGCGACATTAGTCAACACATTTTACACCTAGCTTAGTCATTTTGATGGTAATTTGGTTAATAAGTAATTTGGTTAGCAATTTCGTTAGTGATATAGCCATTTCTGTCATTTTTATAATAATTAAAATACTATCATACGCTGGTTAGGTGTTCAGAGCTTTGCTAACAAGACCCGTAGTCACATTTCAGAACCGGTGTAAATTACACCAATACCGCCAACTCTCCACCATCTGGCACGGACGCCGGACTTCGCCCCCGTGCTACCCGTGCTACCCGTGTTACTTGTGCTACCCGTGCTACCCGTGCTACCCGTGCTGCCCGTGCTACCCTTGCTACCCGTGCTACCCGTGCTACCCGTGATACCCGTGATACCCGTGCTACCCGTGCCTGTCACTGCCTCACCCGACTCACAGCTGGCGCCGGACGGCCGGGACGCGAGCGGCGACCTCTCGCCGGCGACCGAGTCACTGGCCCCGCAGAGAGGCTGACCGAGTCACTGGCCCCGCAGAGAGGCTGACCGAGTCACTGGCCCCGCAGAGAGGCTGACCGAGATTTATAATTTACGCCGAGGGATCCAGGAAGATCCCAGATCTTCATGCATTTTATGCCGAGGGATCCACTGGGATCCCAGATCCAACTTCGAGATCCAGGCACAAGTCTGGACTACATACCAAGATTCCATTCCTAATAAGGTGTACCCACGAGGGAGAAACGACTCCCGTGGTGACGTCAGATCATTTGGCATCAATATTTTGCAATATGGTAGGCCCAGAGATGTGCCTGGATCCCGGGATCCAGCTGAGATCCGGATATGTCCTGTGTCCCGGGATCCACATGGGACACCAGATCCAGGTACACAATAATCAGAGGGATCCACAAATATCCCAGATCCTAATATATTTTATGGCGTGGGATCTACAATTTACGCCGAGGGATCCAGGGGGATCCCCGATCTTCATGCATTTTACTCATAGGGATCCACTGGGATCCAAGATGTTCATGTATTTTATGCCGAGGGATCTACTGGGATCTCAGATCCAACTTCAGGATCCAGGCACAAGTCTGGTAAGAAGGCTGCTCTTTGCTTTGTATTGGGAAAGAACAGTGAAAAGATTCTTGTCACATTCTCAGCGTTCATTACGAGCTAAATACCGATGGCTTGCTCTTCTAGAATGTGCCCCCAGGCCGGCACATTCAGCCCAGAGCATGGTACAGTACAGTTCAGAGCATGGCACACATTAACATGGTAATTACTTTCTGTTATATGGCCCCGTCTGCCTAGTCTTTCATTTCGTTTGAAAAGGCCTCCGAATTTCCATTTCACGCGGCTTTCACGCCGAGTGGTGGTGAATGAATGCGGTTGTGAATGAAACGCGTGCGGTGAATGTATACTCAGACCGGAAACGGTGGCATTATAAATGCGAATCGCTGAACAGGTCGGAACAAAGAGAAACGTGAAATGAATATCAACAGACTAAAAACGTATTTAAAGCCAGTGACTGCGGGAAATCATTGTTTGTGTTGAGGCAACTTCCCTGAAGTTGATAAAAGGTTCCAGCTAATTAAGAACAGCTCAAGCTAATCCACTTTAAAGGAACTTGTCATCCACGAGTAATTATTACATCATAGATGAGGTCGTTTATGAATGTCCATGTGTTACACCTTTTTGCAACAGTACCGGTATTCTCAAGGTGATCACTGGCGGATCCAGCCATCGTTTTTTTTGGTGGGGGGGGGGGGGGAGGGCCAAATCGGCTGGAGGCACTGCCGGATCCAGCTTCTCTCCGTGGGGAGGGGGCATCTTTTTTTTGTGGCAAAAAGGTACCCCGTTTTTTTATCCGCGGATTTGGGCCGGTCACCTTATTTTGGCATTCGAGCTTAATAAATTCACTTTCCAAATTCACACAAATTTCTTTTGCTGATTAAAAAAACAGTTTTTCATTTTTTTGGTTCAAAAACAACAATTTCGGAAATCCGAGATCACCATTTTGAAGAGGATGCCATTTACTTTCTTTAAACATTTTATTTGTAATTTACTTCAAAACTCTATTTTCTACGATTGTCTTACCTTGTACATCATTTTGTATCAGGACATACCCCCTGATACAAAAAATCCCCCTCCTGGAGTGAATCCTGGGTACGCTACTCATGGTAAGAGCCATGTTTAAAAAAAATCCAGTTTTTCACTGTGGATAGCTGGATTTTGACAGCTGCGATGCCAATTTTTACGATAAATTGTTAACGTTTGGGGGGGGGGAAGACATGTTGCCCCCCCCCCCCCCTTATAGGCTTTTGGGGGGCCATGGCCTGGTCCCCCCCGGATCCGCCAGTGAAGGTGATAGTACCAAAACAGAAAGCTGAACAAAATATACTCCTCATGGATGAGTCATCAAAAATCAGAGAACTGGTCTCCACCAGGAAAACCAGCTAATCCCAGGAGGAAAACTAGTGTGAACTCTTCCAGACTGGGCACCGTCCTTGCGCTAAGTGTCAAAGCAAGCTTTCAATTGCGGCCGATTCCTTAACAGATGTTTATCGACTTCAGAACAGGGCCGGTGACAGAATCGGCACTTCAGTCTACTCGACTGCATCGTCGGTGGCTTCATTTGCTACCATTACGAGTTACTATGAGTAGACATCACATCCGACTTCAGAAAATGGAATCTAAAACTTTCAAATGTATTCTGATTTTCGTTTAGGGATGGTTTAGTTTGGCATTGCCTCAAAGTGTGCAGTGTGTACATAGGTTCTGATACACGGCTCATCGCACTTTTATCCTCTCCAACGACACCTGAATGTTTACTACGCGTGTTTCGGTGTTGTCTCCGGCGCGTGTGTGTTGTGCGTGGTCTCCCGCACGCGTGTACCGTGCGTGTGTTGTTGGCCCGAATGTGGACCAGCGCCCCTGGACCGGTGAGCCAGTCAGCTGCTGGACGCGTGTGACGGCGCGCTGTGTACAATCGACAGATGGAACTCGCAGGAACAGGGTCGCACGGAAGCAGGACAGCCGCGTAGAGCACGGACGCTGGACCGGCGGCGGGCACAGCCGCGCAACGGATCAATTCCCAGCCAATTTACATATAATCATGTATATTAAATCAGCTTCAGTGCATATCGAACAAATAGTCAAGAAAGACAAATCGTAAAGGAATATATTTTCCAACTAATGTTAGGCATAAACGACAACCAAAATAGAGCAGTAGAGTAGTGTAGCTCACCTTGTAGCAGATTAAGAGAAACTCTATACGTGGCTTCTTTGCGTGCTTTGAGGCGTATTACAGTGGTATTGCAACCGTTACGTTTGACTTCCTATAACCCCGAACTTTACTATGGTTTTTCCCCATCTCCGTTTTCCTCATACGAATTTATTGCCACAACAAATGCATGGGAACTTTCAATGATAAAAATATGATCTCTATAAAACGGTTAAAGTTCGCTTTCTGTTGCGCCAAGGACAGATGCTGAGCTGATTTTTGGGCACTCCTACTCATATGGCGTCAATTTCAAGGACAGAAACAAAGCTAGGTATATGGAGGCAAACATTTTTCAATTATATCGTATGACCCAATATTACATGTATTGTTACCAAGACCGTCACCGCCTGTCACCTGGATCGTCACCGCCTGTCACCTGGATCGTCACCGCCTGTCACCTGGACCGTCACCGCCTGTCACCTGGACCGTCACCGCCTGTCACCTGAATCGTCACCGCCTGTCACCTGGATCGTCACCGCCTGTCACCTGGATCGTCACCGCCTGTCACCTGGACCGTCACCGCCTGCCACCTGGACCATCACCACCTGTCACCTTGACCGTCACCGCCTGTCACCTGGACCATCACCGCCTGTCACCTGGATCGTCACCGCCTGTCACCTGGATCGTCACCGCATGTTACCTGGATCGTCACCGCCTGTCACCTAGACCGTCACCGCCTGTCACCTGAATCGTCACCGCCTGTCACCTGGATCGTCACCGCCTGTCACCTGGATCGTCACCGCCTGTCACCAGGACCATCACCGCCTGTCACCTGGATCGTCACCGCCTGTCACCTGGATCGTCACCGCCTGCCACCTGGATCGTTACCGCCTGTCACCTGGACCATCACCGCCTGTCACCAGACCCGTCACCGCTGCATCGCGAAGACCTGACCTACTCGAGGGCCGGACAGTCAACAAAAACAATGACTGGAGAGTCTTGTCCATTAGGTCACGTGCGTTCACGCAGAATAGTGTCGCTTACCAAGAGAGAGCTGCGAGACTTGGCGTGAAAAAGCGTGACGTTCGGACTAGCTTCCTGTGCTATCATAGTGCTGAAGACGAGCGCGAGTACCCCGCCGGGGTCAGTGAATTGCCGCTCTCGTCAAAGTGAGAACGGAAGCCGGGTCAAACCGGCGTTCCCACAGCGGAAATAGGCGTTGTATGGTAGTGATTGTGTTTAGTTTCTATCATGGGATTGTGGAAGTTGGCTAATGTTTCGGTTAGACAGGTTAGACAGGGTTTGTTTCGGTTAGCCTTTCCGCCGGCTTCATCTGGCGAACCACCACGACTTTAGTAAGTTACACCCTGCCAAATTAATGGAGAATCAAAATAAGAATGTCAGGAAAACGCATGAGATGTTATATAACAACGCTCACGCCGCAGTATTTGCCTCAACTTATAATCCCGTTTTAACGCATCTCAAGCAATCTACTGTCTCGATCGTCCTTGTGTTAATCCGTGCAGTCAACGCCTGTTCATTCTAACCAAGCCTGTGCACCACGCGTGGGTCCAGCCTGAAGTGTGCGCGAGTCGCCACGCTCGGGCAGCACACGCGCACCCAGGAGGCATGTCTGACCCCTGCTACGGAGGCGACTTTACGCACCTGATAAATCCGACCAGCAGGAGACATGCGCAGCCGCGTACAGCAATGGTGAAACGACGTATCCGCCGTCAGCGGGAAGGCTCATAATTAATGCACTAACGTTGCATTAACACCCTTGTTACAACCGACGTTTATGTCTTTTTGCCTTTGATGATGATTTGGGCTTGCGGGCGTCGCAACTGGTCAGGCTATATGGAGCCAATGTTTGTATTTGCGGGCAGCATAAATGAAGCTGCTCGCGTCTGCGAGAAGCACTGCTTTCAGTGCCCATTCATAGTTGATTCAGAGGAGCGGCGGAGGTGGCGGTGGTGGTGGCGGTGGCGGTGGAGGTGGAGGTGGCGGTGGCGGTGGCGGAGGTGGCGGTGGCGGTGGCGGAGATGCCCACTCCCGAGGCACATTCCAGTAGTCCGTTCACCCGTCTCGCCGTTCCTCGCCGCGCCTCGCGCACAAGGGCGGCCAGTCGGAGCGCCTTGGGCAGAACTGGCACGGTGCCAGCTGACGACGCACCAGCCACGCGGCGGCCTGGACACGCTGAGGTGGCCGGCGCGCAGCCAGGACAACCAGAGGTCACCGGGCCGCCCGCGTCTCGCCGAGAGGCCCGCGTCTCGCCGAGAGGGCCGCGTCTCGCCAAGAGGTCCGCGTCTCGCCTAGAGGGCCGCGTCTCGCCAAGAGGGCCGCGTCTCGCCAAGAGGGCCACGTCTCGCCGAGAGGCCCGCGTCTCGCCGAGAGGGCCGCGTCTCTCCGAGAGGGCCGCGTCTCGCCGAGAGGCCCGCGTCTCGCCGAGAGGGCCGCATCTCGCCGAGAGGCCCACGTCTCGCCGAGAGGCCCGCGTCTCGCCGAGAGGGCCGCGTCTCGCCGAGAGGCCCGCGTCTCGCCGAGAGCCGCGTCTCGCCGAGAGGCATTCGTCTCGCCGGGAGGGCCAGTTATCAAATATTTTTGGGAGCTGGCGGTTGCGCCGCCTTTCAATCTCAAAACAGCGCCATCGTTGTTGGGAGCTGGTTTCCTATTCGTCTACCTCGGGGCATTTTCACGTTTTGTCATACTAGGAAGGTCCCACCAGCTTTTCTGAAAAAGCTACATTATTTCAAAAAATGCGAAGCCGATGGGCAATGTCCACATTCCATGCGCTGTGCGTATTCTTTTTTGAATATGTTCACGGCTCCCCATCATGACGTCACACCAGGTTACTGTCACTGAACAGTCCCTCACAAGTTCAGTGGAAAGACAACAACAACAAAACTGTTACACATCAATGGCTGCTTCAAAAAGTTACCAGAACGCTTTTGTCCTTTTCTAGCTGCTATGAGAAGTTGCTTTTCGCTCAAAATAGTATACTTTGCGCAAGAGCCCAATAGTATTTTTACCAAAAATAAAAGGCAGCTGGATTGAACACATTTTTACCAACTTACCTCACCCAGAACAAGCTTGGAAAGGAATGCAAGGGAAGCATTACAAAACTTGCAATACTAAGTAGGCTAGCAACGGGTCTACGAAAGGAATGCTATTTTGTGGCACGGCAGCTTTCGTGAGCGAATCCGTCAATGACTCATGGCAAAAAGGTATGTCTAGGTCTAGGTTATGAAGCTACGGATGCAAAAAAAAAATCCTTCCTGCTGTCATATATCGGAGTCTTTCAACATGACTTTAAATTTGGAACCAATAACCGTGACCGGCAAGAATGAGTAAAACTGCATTATTTAATTAGCAATACGAGCTCGCCCCTAGAATTTCTGGTAAGAGTTTTCCGTCAATGGCGTATCTGCTTTTGACTCTACTATAACTCGACAGTTCAAAACAGTGTCCATAAAAGCCATGCTTGCACGATGACTAAGTTCATCAGTGCGTACGTGAATGTGCATGCATGTACTTTCGTGAAATAAACAACGGAAATAACACATAGACGTGCCGTTTAGTGTCAGTTTTATGTTTGTATTCATATCTATCCGGTGCTGTAGAAGTCAAATCGACAAAAGGCACATTTTTTTTCGTCGTTCACTGTACGTATACCATTTGTATCTTCGTGTACGCGTGTGTACTACAGTACTTACCCTGCGGGCACTCAAAGAAGCTGTCCTCGGAGGCTGCTGTACAGAGGGTGAGGGCCAGGGCCGCCAGGGGCAGGCCCGCCCACAGTAGGTGGGCTCTCATACTGCGCTCCTGAAACAACACGAGACAGAGAGGGTTAGGGAGGCTGCCGTACACACAGAGGGTGAGGGTCAGGGCCGCCAGAGGCAGGCCTACCCACAGTACATAGGTGGGCTATCATGCAGCACTTCTGAAACACCAGACAGCTCAGTGTCAGGGAGCGGCTAGGGGTGGGAGCGGCAGGGAGCGGCAGCGGAGCGTCAGGGAGCGGCTAGGGATGGGAGCGGCAGCGGAGCGTCATGGAGCGTCAGCGGAGCGTCAGGGAGTGGCAGGGAGTGGCAGTTCAGCGTCAGGGAGTGGCTAGGGGTGGGAGCGGCAGCGGAGCGGCAGCGGAGCGGCAGGGAGTGACTAGGGGTGGGAGCGGCAGGGAGCGGCAGCGGAGCGTCAGGGAGTGGCTAGGGGTGGGAGCGGAAGCGGAGCGTCAGAGAGTGGTTAGGGGTGGGAGCGGCAGCGGAGCGTCAGGGAGTGGCTAGGGGTGGGAGCGGCAGCGGAGCGTCAGGGAGTGGCTAGGGATGGGAGCGGAAGCGGGTCGGCAGCGGCGCGTCCGGGAGTGGCTAGGGATGGGAGCGGCAGCGGAGCGTCAGGGAGTGGCTAGGGGTGGGAACGGCAGCGGAGCGTCAGGGAGTCGCTAGGGGTGGGAGCGGCAGCGGGGCCTTCAGGGAGCGGCTAGGGGTGGGAGCGGCAGCGGAGCGTCAGGGAGTGGCTAGGGATGGGAGCGTCAGGGAGCGGCAGCGGAGCGTCAGGGAGTGGCTAGGGGTGGGAGTGGCTAGGGGTGGGAGCGGCAGGGAGCGTCAGGGAGTGGCTAAGGGTGGGAGCGGCAGCGGAACGTCAGGAAGTGGCTAGGGGTTGGAGCGGAAGCGGGTCGAGGGTTCATCAGGGCCATATCTCCCGAAAGGACTGGCAACGGCCGAAAGTCAACACATTTGTTGATTTTACAGAAAATATGTAAAATTTTACGCGAGAATGTTTCTCTACTCTACTCTACTGGATCTACTGGATCGGGCAGCGGGTGGACGATGGGAGCGAACCTGTCTTGTGCGGTGGGGTGGTCTCTAAATGGTTGTCTTCTCAAATGGGAGAGAACCTGTCTTGTGCCGTGGGATGTTCTCTAAATGATTGTCTTTTCAGAGGGGCACAACCGTCTGGGACTAATGGCTGACCCATTTACTACGCAGCCCCGTGTCACGACTACGAACGCTCAATAATGGTGGTCAGGGCCTCGGTGCCATTATATGTCACTTATTGTCCGGGTAGCCATTATATGTCACTTATCGTCCGGGTAGGGGCATGACTTCCCAAATGCTGCCTCAGAAGATACTCGAATAGATAGCAGCAGGCACGTAACCAAGGGAGGGGGGGGGGGGGGGGGGAGAGGGGGCGGCCATTAGTGGTGCCAATCGGTACAATCATTTTCGGAATTCCGAATTTGTCCGAAGACCGATTCGGTTTTCGGACGGACATAAGCATATTTCTTCGGACATTTCCGGACATCCAATGCCCAAGGATGGTTTGTCGCGAAAATCACTTGTTATTTTTTATTTTATTAAAAAAGAAAGTGTGCCACAGGTAATTCATTTCCATATCAAACACTTTTTCTGCTTTCGGACACATTTTGGACAAACAATGATTTTCGGACAGATTCGGACGGACAGCAGACCATGGTCTTCGACATCGGTCGGACATTGGACAAATATTTTCTGAAACTGGCACCACTAGTGGCCACGCCCGCCCGCCCGCCCGCCCCGCCCCCTGATATCTGATACCTGTCATACTGCATTCTCCATCCTTGTAACGTGCCTTTTTATCCGTTTTGTTTGGCCCTTTCAACGCTTGGGAAGTGGGCCCTTTCAACGCTCGGGAAGGGGCCCTTTCGAGGCACCGCCCCCCCCCCCCCTGGACGAAATCCTGGCTACGTGTCTGGATATAATGAATAGCAAAATAGGTGATTGATACTGATAGGAAACAATACTAACATGTATGATTCCATATTAAGTTCTTTCTCAAAGATAAAAGAGCCGAATAACTTTATGCACTAAAATACACTTACTTTATCTGATTTTAATATGCGTTAATGCTGGTGAGATGCTTGTGCGTACTTACTTCAGACAAAATATGTTTTTCCTCAAGAGCTTTGCGATATCCTTCACAACACGCTAAGCATACTAAAATACTATCCCACTGAGCGCCTTTACATTACAATCGCACAGTTTTAGTCTGTTGTGATTCAAACGTGGATTCCATGACCAAAGAGGCTTTGTCTAAATCCCCGTCCCAGAGCCCTGCGAGCCTCTCCGCTAAAACTGCCGGAGTTGCACGTGCACCGTTCATTATCTGACCATAGCCTTGCACGAGAGCCCTGGACCGTTATCCACCAGAAGACTTGGCCGCGAGCCAACCGGTGACCGCAGCGCTCCAGTTATATCTTCATGTGTTGTGGGTATACTGCCTTAAATATCGCCATTACTTCTCCCCTGTGGCAGTGGCGGGCCGCTTAGTTTGCAGAGCTTGTACAGAAGTGGACCACGGGGCAGCACTGCGTATATGTATATGTGGCAATTCAGACCATATTTGGACATATTTGGCGGCGATTCAGACCCAGATAAATGTTTGGCGGCGATTCGGACCCGGGAGTTATAGTACCGCTTCCCTGGGGCATACAGTCAGACCGCATCCCTGGAGAACCTTGGGAGGATACAAGGTGCTTAGTGAATACATGAAGTATATTGCGCTGTTCGAAAAGAGGGAAGATTTAGTGGAGCTATTTTACAAGCACTTTTCTTGTTTTAAGAAATAAATTCAACAAATTTTAAGAGAAAAGAGGAAGGTACTGTAGAATGATGTCAGTCAGTTTGCTGTTATTGCCACTATATCATATTAGCATGTAATCGCTGCAAAACTACCTATCATCCAATCGCTGCAAAACTACCTATCATCCAATCGCTGCAAAACTACCTATCATCCAATCGCTGCAAAACTACCTATCATCCAATCGCTGCAAAACTACCTATCATCCAATCGCTGCAAAACTACCTATCATCCAATCGCTGCAAAACTACCTATCATCCAATCGCTGCAAAACTACCTATCATCCAATCGCTGCAAAACTACCTATCATCCAATCGCTGCAAAACTACCTATCATCCAATCGCTGCAAAACTACCAACACTTCCATCACACATGCCGCATCCATCTGCCATGACCCCAGGCTGCACACGGTAAATACTCAAACTTAACCAACCAGCCAATTCCGCTGCTAACAAGTGCACTTTCTTACATTATCAAGGACATCATTGCGTTTACGTTAAGAACTACCAAATGCTTCAATTCAAACCCACCAAATTCTCAACCCGACACGTATTCCATGACCTCTCATTCATTCTCCTCCTTAACTCAATAAATAATTATTTCCCCGTCTCTCCATTTATACCTCTTCCATTCTCTTCCCCGCGCCCATGTAAGAAGTAATCACATGCCTGTCACTTGCACCTGTCCATCCCCGCTCTTCTTCTCTCCCTCCTCCCCCCCCCCACCCCCACCCCCACCGTCTCCGTCTCCGTCTCCGTCTCCGCCGCCACCGCGGGCTGCGTCTAGCCGACGGCCCCTGACCCTATTGACCTCTTTTGACCCTAATCGGTGTCGCGACCACCCGCTGCGCGTGCAATTCCAGTGAAACCGTCTCCGTCTCCGGCGCTAGAGTTTTCTCTCCGCGCACCGTGCCGACTCCAAGAGCGGCCGGGGCGTTCAGGGCGTATGCGCACAATTCGACCTGCATTCTGAGGTTGGTTGGTAACGGTGACTGGTGTGAGGTTGGGTGGTTGGTGTGAGGCTGATGAGTGCTGTGCGTAAGAGGGAGAGGAGGAGGAAGGCTTGCTATCGGTTGAATCAAGTGATTGGACTTAACCCCGTCTTCCACTCATCCCTCCATGACCTTAGTGGCGGAGTGAAGGCGGGTGCATTACTAACCCTTGGATGTGTGACATAAATAAAAATAAGACACCCGTGTCACATCAAATTTATTCACCTAACTTGTATCTCAGCTGATGATCAATTTATACCTACACCTAACTTACATCTCAGCTGATGATCCATATATACCTAACCTAACTTGCATCTCAGCTGAGGTTGGCGGTTGACGCAAGCCCTGATCTCTATCGTCACCAGACGGGTTCGCCAAATATAACGGAAATAAGTTGCGTCAGGTGACTCAACTGTTCACAGCTCAGGCAAGAAGGAATGTGAGCAAACAGCTTCAACAGCTTAAACTGCCACGTGACGATGACAATGCTGCACGTGACAATGACAGCGTCATATCGGCAGATGTATCTGTGATTAACAAACGAGACAAATGTCTCCCGCCAAAATCCAGGCGGTTGAGGTATAATCTGATAGTTCTTACGTGTGAGGTGGCTCGTTAGGCATTGGTCGCCTCGTGGGATACGACATTTTGCGATTGGTATATTTTGTTTTCTTGCAAAATTTCTTCCAGTTGGAATTATTGGCTCATGTTTTCTCCACTTTATCCATCAGATGTCTCACTAGTCCTGCGAGAAAATTGCCACCAAGAACATAGCCGAAATACCGTTCGTGACCTTTATCTTCTTTGGCACCTGATGATTGCGTACATCTCTGAACATATCTGGACAAAATGTGCATGCAACGTATTCCAGATACAAAGAGTACGCTGCACGCGAATTTTGCGTACAAAATGGGATTCAGATGTAACGCATACGGCATACTAGTTCATATCAGGGCATATCATTTAATCTTCTTGGAACATGTTTCATGGGCCTGCAATTCTCTATTCGAACTTGCGGTGTTTGGAATAATTTTCACCGAAGTTAGAATCAACACCAACCGTCAAACTATTCGGGATCCGAAATCTCACCCCTGCCATGCCCCTTCAATCACCACAACCTTACGCGGACCAATCAGGAGCCGGGTGACGCCCGTGACACAGATCCAGGGATGGCAGACGGGGGAGGGGCGGGGCGGTACCCGACACCACGGTCAGTCCCAGACCCGGATGTAGAGAGGGGGTGCCCACGACTGACTCACCCTGGGCAGAAGGTGAACCGCCAAGCCTTTCGCCGAGACACGAGAGAGACAGAGACAGAGACAGAGACAGAGACAGAGACAGAGACAGAGACAGAGACAGAGACAGAGACAGATATAAGTCACTTTACATCTGTTTCGTATCAGTGGGCAATGAGCATAGCACATGTTTTATGGGCCTTTCATGTTTCATGGGTTTAATATATGGTAGTGGTGGTGGAAGAGCCATCGAAAGAATGAACTATATACCAGTTGGCACAAGTATATACCATATATATATCAAGGTAATAGAACAACGGGTATAACAGTAAGGAATTTAACGCCCAAATTAATGAGACAAGATATAATTTTTCTGGTAATTGTTTTGTCTATTATAAATTGACAGTATTGTTTGATATCAATAACTTCTATTTCCATGGATTATATCTTCATTTTGTTAATTTAATTCCACCAAATATACGACGTAGTAGTCGAAGTAGTGTATATTTCAGTACCTGTAGTGCAACTGTAGTGGATTTGGAAGCGGTCACGAAAACTCAACTATAACGCGCGAAATACATTCGTTGTGCTTTTGTTTTGAGATATAAAAATACATGATGAGCCATCCATGATCCTGCAGTAGGCATGTTGGTAGGTGGTCACCTACCTAAATCCTAAATAAAGTAGTTTGTGGGGATGTTGTGACTATTTCTTGTGAAACACATAACGAGATCATAGCTTTGATATTGTTAAATACTGCTGAATGTTTTGATTGAATGGCTTTCTTAGGCCAGGCCCAATGCTAGCAATGCTTCTGGTGCAGGCTCAGGCTCTGACCGTGCCATCCTATCGAAGTTCCAGGTCATTGATAGACTGAAGTGGCTAAGTTTTACATTTAAATTTCCTTATGTCTGGGGGTGGGCTGCGCTGCCCACCAGCTCCTCTTGATCTGACCTTGAATGTGGCTGCTGCCACCGCCCACCATGACTTGGTGCATCAGCATGTTTATGTCATTTCTGCCAGAGACAAATACCTATAATGTCCCAAACCCATTGCAGTGCATGTCGATTGTAAGCTTTGGAGATGAAATAGATCAATATTATGTTAGTACATCTTGAACATAAAGTTACATTAATTATCGAATATTAAAATTAAAGGTACCAACATATCATATTACAATATTGTGGAAACACTGCAAAAAAAATGGTTTGACCTAATAATAGCTAATGAGAATTAAAATAACCGGTAACCTCATAGTAAGTATATAAAGTAATAAATTAAGGCCGAAATTATATTAGATATTTCGCTAAATATCTCAAGGACAAATCAAACAACAAATATTGATATTGCTAAGTCAGAAACGATTAGCAAACGAAGAACGAACGAAACGAAACATCACTTGCATCTTCATTGTGTTTCTATTGGTTGTTTATATGTACTTTTACTGTTGCACATCACTTTTTACTCCCACTTCTATCCTTCCCCTCCCTAATGCAGTTCGCTGTGCGCGGCGCCAAAATGGCTGACGCGCCGCACTGCACCATCCTGTTCCTTCTATTCACCCTCCGCTTCTACCCGATCACCTCACGTAACATCGCGACGGGCACGTAATAGCCACTGGTACTGTGTGTCACATCGTGTACAATATACGAGAGAGTGGATGTGCCGGCACGTCTAAATAAAATAAATAAAAAGAACTGGTCCATGGGCCATGATCTGATCTCTTTATATTATCCCCCACCATCAGTTTGTTCTTCATCTCCAGCACTTCTCATTGTTGAACTACTTCCATTTCCAATTCCAGTACAACAGTCCAGCTGAGACCCTCGACATACCAAACTACCTTCCTCCGCCACCTCCCCCCTCCCCGCCGCAACCTCCTCCCCCCCCCCCCGGCCGCCGCCTCTGTCGCCGGTGACGGATGACATGTGCAAATCTGCTACAGCATCCTGTCGCGTCAAACCTGTCCTGCCGGTCGCGGCGGCCGCTGGACGGAGAGACTGTGTCAGACAGGGTCGAGAGGTGAGCAGAGGTCACTGACCCGGGCCGGACCCAGGCTCAGCCACCCGACTCACACACACATACCGGACCCCGTCTGACGGCGGTTACCAGGCAGCTGCGACCGGTCCTCGGTTCGTAGCGCGACACACACACCAGGTCCTCGGTTCGTAGCGAGACACACACACACCAGGTCCCCGGTTCGTAGCGACACACACACACACCAGGTCCCCGGTTCGCAGCCAGACTTTCACACCGGTGCCGCCTTTGGAGGAGTAGCCGACAACAGGCGGTGACATCGCCACCTCATGACTGCGGTGCTTTACGCGAGCTTAATGTAGGCTTGTGCTCTCTAATGAATAATCAGTTACAGCTTTAGTTAACTCGAATATGCCCCCACAATATATTTAGATAGAAACAGGCTCTTTAATTTACTGTGCCCCATAACACAGAACATAGACATACATTCTGGTGGATGACAATTTTCTTTCATATTCTTGTAATTAGTATAAGCTAAATACAGAAAGATGCGAAGAAAACACGGTGGGGTAATAGCATTGAACGAACATTGATAAAATGAGCCAAAATTCCAATCAAACGAAGAACAAATATGTAAGTTTGAAAGGGGCAAACATCGCACTTCCAGCTCCCGATCATTTTTCATATTTTTCAGATTAAGGGAAATGATTCAGATTAAGGGCAATGATCCAGATTAAGGGCAATAATTCAGATTACGGGCAATGCATGATAGCGACTTGGTTTTTCTCTTCAGATAGCAATGCTGAAACCTTGTTCGGCTTTTGGCCGCCGCCTGTGACTGCACACCGCTGCTGTATTCACTGAAGAACTAAGTCATCTTTTGGCTGCCGCCTGTGACTGCACACTGCTGCTGTATTCACTGAGGAACTAAGCCAGCTTTTGGCCGCCGACTGTGACTGCACACCGCTGCTGTATGCTATTCGCCGAGGAACTAAGAACGCTATATCGCGCGAATAAATATTATATGTAAGAAAATCAATAAATAATAAGGTTTCTCCCACGTACTTGCCGTCTTTCGCTCCCAATATCATTCAATATTTACAGCTTGAGGATTTCAGTTTGCAAAACGACTACTGATGACGGCCTGTCGATCATCCACAGAGGAAAGTGCAGCTTTCCGCATGAAAAATAAAATAAAATGGAAAATACGCTAGCTACCGTAAGTAAGGTGCCTTCAATCAATTTTCCTGTGGATTTCACAAAGTAAGTGATAGTAAACGGATGTAAAGTAAAAGCAGGCTGATTAAGTATAACAATTGACTTGAGCTTGAAATCCTGTAGCGAGCTATATCTGCACACCATACCGTCAAAATGTGATTAACATGATCCTCCCGCTGATGGTCAAATAATATCTCCTTTGCTCGTCCTATCTCATATAGCACATTCATGAACGTGCAGCCTGTCATCATTTGAACAACCTACATTAAAAAAATAGCATTCAGATTATTAATTTTGCACCATTTACACTACCGCAGAATGTCAGAATAGCCTTCGAGGCACTAAGAGTGCAAAACTGCCGCATGTAGCATAGGAACCAGTTTGACTGATGATCTAGGAAAGGGTACGTTACACTTTCCACTATTTCCTTGATTTAATATTTAAATTGGACATCCGATAGGTATCAGCTACATGATATCATAAGCATTACTTAGTATAGCAGTTACGAGCGTGGAGTGTGGATTCAATAATCATTGCAAGCAACGTAATCGCAGGAAAGCAATGTTCGTAATGAATGTATAATACAAAAGTGGTAATTACGTCGGAAAATCCATTGTGATCGGTGGTAAGGGATCCCGTTCGCAAAAATACCAGCATAATCGTAAAATGTCTTTATGAATGCATGCAAGCACTATTCTTGGAATGACATTTACAATGAGCCCATGGCGAATATCTGTTAAATTTGGCCCCGTACGTGTAATATTCGTATAAGATATGCTGGGTCTGACATGTTAGGATTTAGCAAAAAATGTGAGTGTCAGTTAAGATAATAAATCAATGGAATAGGTACGCCTACACTTCATCTTCTATATCAGCTAGATATTTAGATAAGTATATCTAAGAGATAAATATAGATATACCTATATTTATAGATAGAGATGCTATTTATAAATATATCAAAACAATCGAAAGCGATGTAGTTTTTTTAGCATAAGATAACGATATTTGCCAATCAGTCATTTTATATTGGCAACAATAATGGGGGAAACTGCACCTTTGGTTTGTAATAACACGTAGGCATCGTTGTTGTACAATGGCAATGAGCGAAACAAACCTTTTCATCCAGGGGAAGTGAAATAAATTTCAATACACCGGTCAACACCTGATATTTCGAATCTCACAAGCCTCAAGTTGAAGTCCCTTCTCACCAACAACCACCAAGCTCACCACTGCACCTCACCTACCTGTGTTTCGGTCCTCAGTTCTTGCTGTCGGCTCTCCCTCTTCCTGGCGATGGCACTAACTCCACGAGCTCGCGTGCGTCCCCTTTGTGGGGCCGTCTATCCGAGACTGCGGGCACCGGCTCCTGCCTACCTCCTCCTACCTGCCGCCGCCGCCGCCGCCGCCGCCGCCGGCACCGCCGGTACCGCAGAACGCCGCCAGCCCGTAAGGACCGGTTTGCCGCACTCGCGGGCGGCGATTCGCCCGTCCGGCCGGCGAGATGTTCTGCTCACCTGCCGGGTGACCGAGCCGCGCCAGTAAGGGCGATGACCAGGCGGCCGCCCGCAGCCAGAGGCCGGCGGTCGGCGCAATCTCGACCTTAATGCCGCGTGGTATTTTAACGCGCTGGACTCGTGAGTGGCGTGGGATGTTTGGAGGGTCTTCCCGGTTCGCCAGACGTCCCCTCTGCTGCTTGAAGCCGAACAGGTGACAAATGGTTACCGGGGGGCGGAGGAATGCGCGGAAAACAGGCCCAGACGCATCTTACCTGGGACTCCTGGGTCTTACCTGGGACTCCTGGGTCTTTAGCTGACTCCACTCTCCAGTGACAGTGATTCTGGAAATGGCCAGTTATTTCCAGTTGATCATGCCTCTGCACTGCCACAGTAAGCGTGTGCGTATACCTACCTACACGTGTAACTTTATAGTGTATAGTACAGTGAATACAAGAGTAATCAGATATTTGTCGCACTTTTATATTGTACTCGTGGAGCGGCAATGGAATGTTTTCTGAATAAGACCAAAGATGCCGTGACTCTTAATTGGTGTTGGCATATGTTCCAGTAAAGACAAACTAATTAGACAAATGTATCGTCTTCAGTGCAATGTTTGCTTTCGTGACTTCTTCACTCAGCAATAACCTCCAATAACATGCATTTTGTTGTTGTCTAACCGTCAGGGGCGTAGGCACTATGTTCAAGTTGGGGGGGGGGGGGGGGGGGGGGGCAGGAGGCATTCTGAAGTCGATTCTTTCCATGCAACGCCCATAGGCGTAATGTTAAAATCCAAAATGTGTGGGTTTTTTTTGGGGGGGGGGGGGGGGGGCGGCTGCCCCCCCCCTGCCCCCCGGCTCCTACGTCTATGCTAACCGTCACCCAATATCAGGTAACCAGGAGTGTCCCTCCCTCAGCCCAGCGACGCACAAAACCATACGTTAACACCAACAAACATAAAAAGCAATGTCGCCGCACTCCCTGCTAAGAAGAGAAAATAAAACGTAAATAAGCGTGTAAAGCAAGAAGTGCCAATGTTATGCATACCAAAAACGAATAGGGCTGAAAGTAGTCATAGCCAAAGAGAGCATATGACTGCCCGCTATACCATCCCAGTCCCCAGACATACTCTTTCATTCGATGTTAGTAAGGTGAATCAGTCACGAATCAGTCACTCGGGGTCGGAGGGGCTAAATCTGGTCGTTTCAAGCAGTCTTATGCTGATACTCCATGTAGTCACTCTGCTAAGCAAGCTTGTTGCAGAGTGAGCTCCAGGAGCCAGCGCCATCGATTAGGGTGTGCACAATGATTATGGATAAAGATCAAGAGTACTAATGTTATATATGATTGTGATTATGGATCATGATACAAAATTACATATGTTGTGAGTGATGGTAATTATGCATCGTGATGCAAGGTTACATATGAAGTTATCATGATTGTGGACCATGAAAGATACATATTGTCATAGATATATATGATTGCGTGATTGTCATGTAAATATATAAGCTACTTTATATATCCGCTAATATATTTCATTTAGTTATTCCATAATATGTATTGTTGGCAGTTGTATTTAGCCAAGGTAGCTATATTACATTAATTATATGTTTGTTTACTGATATGTTTCAATGCAGTATTTTTTTAGAATCTTTTTTACTGCAGTCTTGGAATGAGGTACCTCAATACGAGTAAACCTACTGGCCATTTTGTCGTTCCAAAGCTTGGGACCAAGACACGCTATTATGGAGAGTCTATAATTTTGTGTTGAGTAATTGCATTCAAAATGCTTGATGAGCCTTGTTGAGTGAATATTCTCATGATGTTCAATGAAAATATTTTTTTAGAGGTAGTGGTAGCTGATTGCAGATATGTTTATGCATGATTAGAAGCATCTGAAGTTTTGCAATATCACCAATCTTTAAATGTTATATTTCCGGAATATAGGGTTCGCACTTTGCGGGGATATATTCCTTCTATAATTCTCATTGCTCTTTTTTGTAAGATCAAAAGTTTGTTTTTGTATGGTTAGCATAGCTTGCATCCCAAATAAAGCAACAGTAATTCATATATGGAAGAATAAGGGCATTATATAGCTGTACCAGTTGTTGTTCTGCAACAAAGTATTTTATTCTCCCAATCATACCTATGTTTCTGCTAACTTTATGTGTTACATTATTGATAAGTGATGCAAACTTCATGTTAGAATCTATGAGCATTCCCAAGTAGTTGACTGTATCTTTTTGCTCAATAACACATCCATTAATTTTCACTGATATAGGACAGCTAGTTTTACGTTTACAGTATACTTGATATAATGTTTTTGATGTATTTAAAGATAGGAAGTTTGATTGAAGCCATTTTGACACCTTGGGCAATGTGGCATTAATTTCATTTTGTAGAGCTATGACATTATGGTTTTTGAAGAAAATAGCTGTATCATCAGCATATATGAAGAACTCACAATTTGCATTTATATTTTCTAAGTCATTTATGTATATTATAAACAAAAGTGGTCCCAAAATAGATCCTTGTGGCACTCCCACACTAACATCTTGGAAGGCAGTTTTGTGTCCCCTAATATCAACTGTTTGAGTACGATCTGTAAGGTATGATTTGATTATATCTAATGCTTTGCCTACAGCACCATACTTTTTAATTTGTTTGCAAAGAATATCGTGATCAACTGTGTCAAAAGCCTTTTTCAGATCTAGGTATATTCCGACAACACATTCGTTTTTTTCTCAAATGCTTTTGTAATTAAATTTTGAATGAGCATGATGGGCATGTATGTATAGTATTGTTTTCGAAAGCCAAACTGTTTCTCAGATAGCAAATTATTACTTATAAATTATTGTAATAATTGACTATATATTATTTGTTTAGCAATAACCCTATTATTACCTGTACCACTCACAAAACACATACGTCGTTGTGCTGAATGTTTTTACGCGAAGTTCTCTCAGCTCCTCACAAGGTGCTATTCATGTTAAATGTTAATATCTGAAGAGTTCGATCGTCGTGGTTTTATTTCTCCTCGAAAAAGACTTATGAAGCTTAAGCTTCGCCCTGGTGGGGGTGGGGTCATGTTGACCATGAGGTTTGTCAGGAATAGCGAGAAAACGACGGCGCGCAGCGCCGCCAAATTCGTCGCAGCTGTTTGTGCATGAATTATCCACATTGTGTACAGATTCTGACCTCAGGTCATCTCAGGTCAGGTCACCAGGTCACGTCAAGTATCCTTATCTCCAAAAATGTCTGTGGTCGTGCAAAAGCCACAGTGTTTGTCCGAGATATTTGAAACTAACAGGATTTCACAAGGTCATAAGTACCTACAATTCCTGTATCTCGTTTTTTTCTCGAACCTAAGGGCAGGCAAATCTCGTGACCTCCCCATTATAATTTAATGGGAAAATATACAAATGCTTCCTTTTCGGTGAATATGCATTGGATCAGGTCAATTATTTCAGAATCATGTTATTTTAGCTCATTATTGATGACCCAGGTGTAATTGTTGCTCAGTAACCTCAGCAAGAAAAGCTGAGGTCCAGGGCGGATCCAGCCGCTCAGTTTTTTTTTTTTTGGGGGGGGGGGGGGGGGGGGGGGCAAACAATGTTTGGCCTTCAGATACCAAAATTTCGTTGCAAAGACTCATAATTTAAAACAAACATAGTTTGAACAGCATGACGTCGAAAGCCGATGACTGACAAGCATAGGCGGCGGAACTGGGGGGGGGGGGGGGGGCACCGGGGCACCGTGCCCCCTTAAATTTGTTATGGCTAAGATAATTATGATCGATATTGACGTAAAACTTACAGTACTGAGACGTGAATAAGTTGCTCGAGTGTGTGGCCAGCCACATGAGGAATTTGTGCTGGATTCGTTTCAGTCTCAAAATATGAGTCTTTGCTGCGCCACCCCATATCACACTACCAAACTCCATGATTGACCGAATATGGGCATAAAAACCGGCCACGATCGGGCCCGCCGGAAACCTCTGGTGGCCGGCTGGGGCTCGATAGGTCTGAAGGGACCGCAAGTACATGTCCAGGGCACGGTTTGCTTTCCCAACCGCGCTGTCAATGGGGGGGGGGGGGGGCAAAGGTCAATTTCGAGTCGAAAAGGATGCCTAAATCACGCATTTCGGTCACACACTCGAGAGTGATGCTGTTGACGGTGTAGGATGATTCTATGGGCTTTTTACGGAGAGTAAAGGTGATTGTTTTACATTTGGGTGGGTTTAGGGATAATTTCCACGCAGCTGACCACCAGCAGAGTCTACCCTGGTCAGTTTGAAGAGTCTACCCAGGCCAGTTTGAAGAGTCAACACGTCACCAGGAGATCGGATCCGTCGGCACAGTTTCATATCATCAGCCCACCAGCAGAGTCTACCCAGGTCAGTTTGAAGAGTCAACACGTCACCAGGAGATCGGATCCGTCGGTACAGTTTCATATCATCAGCCCACCAGCAGAGTCTACCCAGGTCAGTTTGAAGAGTTAACACGTCACCAGGAGATCGGATCCGTCGGCACAGTTTCATATCATCAGCCCACCAGCAGAGTCTACCCAGGCCAGTTTGAAGAGTTAACACGTCACCAGGAGATCGGATCCGTCGGTACAGTTTCATATCATCAGCCCACCAGCAGAGTCTACCCAGGTCAGTTTGAAGAGTCAACACGTCACCAGGAGATCGGATCCGTCGGCACAGTTTCATATCATCAGCCCACCAGCAGAGTCTATCCAGGTCAGTTTGAAGAGTCAACACGTCACCAGGAGATCGGATCCGTCGGCACAGTTTCACATCATCAGCCCACCAGCAGAGTCTATCCAGGTCAGTTTGAAGAGTCAACACGTCACCAGGAGATCGGATCCGTCGGCACAGTTTCATATCATCAGCCCACCAGCAGAGTCTACCCAGGCCAGTTTGAAGAGTCAACACGTCACCAGGAGATCGGATCCGTCGGCACAGTTTCATATCATCAGCCCACCAGCAGAGTCTATCCAGGTCAGTTTGAAGAGTTAACACGTCACCAGGAGATCGGATCCGTCGGTACAGTTTCATATCATCAGCTCACCAGCAGAGTCTATCCAGGTCAGTTTGAAGAGTCAACACGTCACCAGGAGATCGGATCCGTCGGCACAGTTTCATATCATCAGCCCACCAGCAGAGTCTACCCAGGTCAGTTTGAAGAGTCAACACGTCACCAGGAGATCGGATCCGTCGGTACAGTTTCATATCATCAGCCCACCAGCAGAGTCTACCCAGGTCAGTTTGAAGAGTCAACACGTCACCAGGAGATCGGATCCGTCGGCACAGTTTCATATCATCAGCCCACCAGCAGAGTCTATCCAGGTCAGTTTGAAGAGTCAACACGTCACCAGGAGATCGGATCCGTCGGCACAGTTTCATATCATCAGCCCACCAGCAGAGTCTATCCAGGTCAGTTTGAAGAGTCAACACGTCACCAGGAGATCGGATCCGTCGGCACAGTTTCATATCATCAGCCCACCAGCAGAGTCTATCCAGGTCAGTTTGAAGAGTCAACACGTCACCAGGAGATCGGATCCGTCGGCACAGTTTCATATCATCAGCCCACCAGCAGAGTCTATCCAGGTCAGTTTGAAGAGTCAACACGTCACCAGGAGATCGGATCCGTCGGCACAGTTTCATATCATCAGCCCACCAGCAGAGTCTACCCAGGTCAGTTTGAAGAGTCAACACGTCACCAGGAGATCGGATCCGTCGGTACAGTTTCATATCATCAGCCCACCAGCAGAGTCTATCCAGGTCAGTTTGAAGAGTCAACACGTCACCAGGAGATCGGATCCGTCGGTACAGTTTCACATCATCAGCCCACCAGCAGAGTCTATCCAGGTCAGTTTGAAGAGTCAACACGTCACCAGGAGATCGGATCCGTCGGTACAGTTTCATATCATCAGCCCACCAGCAGAGTCTACCCAGGCCAGTTTGAAGAGTTAACACGTCACCAGGAGATCGGATCCGTCGGTACAGTTTCATATCATCAGCCCACCAGCAGAGTCTATCCAGGTCAGTTTGAAGAGTCAACACGTCACCAGGAGATCGGATCCGTCGGCACAGTTTCATATCATCAGCCCACCAGCAGAGTCTATCCAGGTCAGTTTGAAGAGTCAACACGTCACCAGGAGATCGGATCCGTCGGCACAGTTTCATATCATCAGCCCCACCAGCAGAGTCTATCCAGGTCAGTTTGAAGAGTCAACACGTCACCAGGAGATCGGATCCGTCGGCACAGTTTCATATCATCAGCCCACCAGCAGAGTCTACCCAGGTCAGTTTGAAGAGTCAACACGTCACCAGGAGATCGGATCCGTCGGCACAGTTTCATATCATTCAGCCCACCAGCAGAGTCTATCCAGGTCAGTTTGAAGAGTCAACACGTCACCAGGAGATCGGATCCGTCGGTACAGTTTCATATCATCAGCCCCACCAGCAGAGTCTATCCAGGTCAGTTTGAAGAGTCAACACGTCACCAGGAGATCGGATCCGTCGGTACAGTTTCATATCATCAGCCCACCAGCAGAGTCTATCCAGGTCAGTTTGAAGAGTTAACACGTCACCAGGAGATCGGATCCGTCGGCACAGTTTTCATATCATCAGCCCACCAGCAGAGTCTATCCAGGTCAGTTTGAAGAATCAACACGTCACCAGGAGATCGGATCCGTCGGCACAGTTTCATATCATCAGCCCACCAGCAGAGTCTATCCAGGTCAGTTTGAAGAGTCAACACGTCACCAGGAGATCGGATCCGTCGGCACAGTTTCATATCATCAGCCCACAGCAGAGTCTATCCAGGTCAGTTTGAAGAGTCAACACGTCACAGGAGATCGGATCGTCGGCACAGTTTCACATCATCAGCCCACCAGCAGAGTCTATCCAGGTCAGTTTGAAGAGTCAACACGTCACCAGGAGATCGGATCCGTCGGTACAGTTTCATATCATCAGCCCACCAGCAGAGTCTACCCAGGTCAGTGTGAAGAGTCAACACGTCACCAGGAGATCGGATCCGTCGGTACAGTTTCATATCATCAGCTCACCAGCAGAGTCTATCCAGGTCAGTTTGAAGAGTCAACACGTCACCAGGAGATCGATCCGTCGGCACAGTTTCATATCATCAGCCCACCAGCAGAGTCTACCCAGGTCAGTTTGAGAGTCTACCCAGGCCAGTTGAAGAGGTCAACACGTCACCAGGAGATCGGATCCGTCGGTACAGTTTCATATCATCAGCCCACCAGCAGAGTCTACCCAGGTCAGTTTTGAAGAGTCAACACGTCACCAGGAGATCGGATCCGTCGGCACAGTTTCATATCATCAGCCCACCAGCAGAGTCTACCAGGTCAGTTTGAAGAGTCAACACGTCACCAGGAGATCGGATCCGTCGGTACAGTTTCATATCATACAGCCCACCAGCAGAGTCTACCCAGGTCAGTTTGAAGAGTCAACACGTCACCAGGAGATCGGATCCGTCGGCACAGTTTCATATCATCAGCCCACCAGCAGAGTCTACCCAGGTCAGTTTGAAGAGTCAACACGTCACCAGGAGATCGGATCCGTCGGTACAGTTTCATATCATCAGCCCACCAGCAGAGTCTATCCAGGTCAGTTTGAAGAGTCAACACGTCACCAGGAGATCGGATCCGTCGGTACAGTTTCATATCATCAGCCACCAGCAGAGTCTATCCAGGTCAGTTTGAAGAGTTAACACGTCACCAGGAGATCGGATCCGTCGGTACAGTTTCACATCATCAGCCCACCAGCAGAGTCTATCCAGGTCAGTTTGAAGAGTCAACACGTCACCAGGAGATCGGATCCGTCGGTACAGTTTCACATCATCAGCCCACCAGCAGAGTCTATCCAGGTCAGTTTGAAGAGTCAACACGTCACAGGAGATCGGATCCGTCGGCACAGTTTCATATCATCAGCCCACCAGCAGAGTCTTCCAGGTCAGTTTGTGAAGAGTCAACACGTCACCAGGAGATCGGATCCGTCGGCACAGTTTCATATCATCAGGTCCCCACCAGCAGAGTCTATCCAGGTCAGTTGTGAAGAGTCAACACGTCACCAGGGAGATCGGATCCCGTCGGCACAGTTTCATATCATCAGCCCACCAGCAGAGTCTATCCAGGTCAGTTTGAAGAGTCAACACGTCACCAGGAGATCGGATCCGTCGGCACAGTTTCATATCATCAGCCCACCAGCAAGAGTCTATCCAGGTCAGTTTGAAGAGTCAACACGTCACCAGGAGATCGGATCCGTCGGCACAGTTTCAAATCATCAGCCCACCAGCAGAGTCTATCCAGGTCAGTTTGAAGAGTCAACACGTCACCAGGAGATCGGATCCGTCGGGCACAGTTTCACATCATCAGCCCACCAGCAGAGTCTATCCAGGTCAGTTTGAAGAGTCAACACGTCACCAGGAGATCGGATCCGTCGGCACAGTTTCATATCATCAGCCCACCAGCAGAGTCTATCCAGGTCAGTTTGAAGAGTCAACACGTCACCAGGAGATCGGATCCGTCGGTACAGTTTCATATCATCAGCCCACCAGCAGAGTCTATCCAGGTCAGTTTGAAGAGTCAACACGTCACTAGGAGATCGGATCCGTCGGTACAGTTTCATATCATCAGCACCACACAGCAGAGTCTATCCAGGTCAGTTTGAAGAGTCAAACACGTCACCAGGAGATCGGAATCCGTCGGTACAGTTTCACATCATCAGCATACAATAGACAAGTAGAAACTAATGTGAGAG